>VZRL01001308.1:680123-804809 GCA_013397895.1 Origma solitaria | reverse complement strand
TTCACACAGGACACACAGGAGCCATCTTTGTACCCCACCCTACTCACTAGCAAAGACTGGGCCAAGCAAAACCACCACAGATGAATCCCACTAAAAGGGAGATAATGGTTGGAGCCTGCTGAGGGCCAGAAGAGATTAAAAGGCCTTGTTTAGTACTGCTGTTTATAGGGTCATGAAATTATTTGCTTTAATCGTCAGTCAATTTCCATCCTATCCAAAATAAAAGTCAGTAATTATGGAAGTTTTCAAAAGTCCAGTAAGAATGGTACCATTCCACTCAGACTGCAATTCAGGTAAGTATGTTTCCAAGGCTGTAGAGGATGATGAATTATCTCTCTTCTCCCACCTCAGTCAGGTGACAGGAGCTCCTGGTACGGATAGTGCCACCCCCACCTTTGCCATGCACGAGTTCCTGGTATGGTCAAGGGACACTTCACTGCCCAACTCATTCCACAAAGGCCAAGGCCAAAGCCTAATGGGAATTCCTGAGGTCATAGAACAGGCCTGAGGAGCAGGTGGAGGGGAATGCCCCACCATGACTATGAAGCTCAACTGAAATAGAAGAAATGGAGGAAATAATGGAATTTAATCCAAAGGGTTTTTTTGGTGAAGACTTCTATCCTTTAGAAATACTGTCTGTAGTTCATGAGTGTGCAGAAACCTCCCACAGTGCCTGAAAACCTACTCAGTGTCCCATGGTTCATGTAAAGTTTTAGGTATTAAAGATTAAAACCCTCAATTAAGGAATTTGCATTTAATTCTTTAAAGTTTTGAGGACGAGACTTTGGTCCAGGGAAGATCCTATGGGTATCCTTACCAACACACAAACAGTGCTAGCCAGACTTTTAGGACTATTTATTTGCATGTGTGTTGAAGACTGCACACAATTTTGATTTTTTTCTAGTATCCTAGAAAAAAAATCAAACTTTCATTTGTGAAAATGTTGCTATCTTTTTTAAATTGTCATAGCATGTTAAAGATAGTTTTAATGAAATATCACAGCAGTCCAGGTCAAATATTTTTACCCAGATTCTGAAAAATGATGAAAGGTTAATAAATGGATATGGGTATGAGACAGCAGCAGTGGTTCAGGGCCAGATTTTTAATATTTGGGAAAAAGGATCCCCCCCAACTGGAAGTTACTATGCAAGCAGAGGCTGGCTGAAAGGAGTCTAACAGAAGTCATCACAGAATGTCAAAATCTGAAATAAAAGGGTAATATGAAATCACTTGATAGTGCAGTCTATTATGTCTTCAAAGTGTAAGACAAAAAGCAAATTTGTTCACTGATTATCTGCCATACATAGCAACAGCAATTTTCAGTTTTATATGAAATATTATTTTTATTCTTAAATAAAACACAGAGATTGAAAAAATTGTTATTGAAAACATAGTTTATTTTCATTTTTCTAGGGGTTTTTTTTGAGTATATGTGATTGTGAAAATTCCTATGGAATATGTAGAAGTTTTTTTGTTTTACACGGAAATAAGTACATATAAAATAAATGCTTCTATTGATGATTAGTTTTCTTGATTTGATTCAATCTTACTAGGGAGGTATTTAAACAATAATTTTTCTGTGCTAAAGAAATTACATTTAACCTTGCTTATTATCAGGGTGAAGAAGTTTTATTATGCAGTTCAATTGTACTGTTATTTCAGGTGCTAATTACATGGACTGTGGACAGTGAGTTGAACAAACCTCCTTTTAATTATAACCAGGAAGGCTATTAAGCTATTTTTCTATTTGAACTGGAACGTTCCTCTCCTGGTGTTTAAAGCTCTTTATTATGGGTTCTTTGTATAGAAAAGTTTGTGTTACCCCACAGAAACACAGCAAGTGGTCTAAAATGTGATTTTGTCTAATGGTTGGGTCCTTTTTTTTTTCAAACCTAGCAATTTTCTTGATGATTTGCTCTGTTAAGATTTTTGTGTACTCAGTTTGTAAGAATGATACCACTTTCAAGGTCTTAAGAAAATGACTGAAGTTCTAGTGCCTCAATAAAAGAGATTTAACACCAAATTCAATTCTAGAAAGAAATGCTGGGTAGTTGTATTATATTCCCTTTCAAAGACAATTGATAATTACAGCAGTGAAATAACATCTAGAAAAAACTGTATGTACTAGCAGGTACTTTTTAAATGTACTGTTACAGCAACAATACCTTTTTACAAGGGTCTGAGTCTGCTTTATCTTCACATCTTCAAATGGTGTAAGAGAGCCTGTCATATTTAATGAAAAATTAGTACACTAAAATATGTTACTCTTTTACATGACATGACATCTTTTTAGGAATCTGTGTGTTACCAAGTCATCATACAGTTTGCTTTATTTGGTTCTCAGAACTTCAAAGTACTGAAAGCAACATAATTTTATACAAGCCCAGGGCTAGAAATACTGTGTAATAAACAAGCGCAGGGGTGATTGAATGCATCTTATCCTCTATTAACACAGATCTAGAAAAGAAAGCTTATGAGCTTCTTTTATTACAAATGAAGCTCACACACCAGGTTTTGCCCTAATTTTTCAGAAAGCCTAAGGAAATGTTGCACACTGGCAATACTTCTGGTTTGCTGAGCATATTACAGCCTTGTTGTCCCATGAAGTCAGGGGAGCTTTAGGCAGAAGTAGATTTCCACCCACGTGGAGTTTATAGGACTGTCAGTGTGAGCACTGCAGCACTTCAGTGTTACTGACACGAATATATTATCTCCCAGGGAAGGCAGCACTGAAGAGGCTTGGAGAAGGTAAGATGAGAAAAAAGGTCCTGTGGTAGCTTTGAAAATGTTTACAGGAATGAAAGAATGAACGAAAGAGAGAAAGAGAGAGAGAAAGGAAAAATTAAAATGAGTTTCAGAAAAAAACCACATTGATTTTACAGGTGCATAACAATCCTTAAGAAACCACATCTGCCCCTCTTCATTTTATTAACATTAATATAATTTTTTGCATTCAGATCTAGATCATATTAGGCAGGAAATATTCTTGGAGGGCTGACTACCCAAAGATAAGATTAGATCCTTTTTGGTTATTGTTGGACCAGCGTTTTTGTACAATGATAAGTTAAAAAAAGATAAACCAGCCCTCACAGTCCAGTCTGAAAAAGTCTGGGCCTTTTTCCTATCCTATGCTATTTAATTGTTTATTTAGTGAAGTTGTGAACTGCAAAATTCTCAAGTTTTTAAATTTCAGGGGGAGAAAAAAAGAAAGATAATATTCAGCACTGAAAGATATTTTTGGGGTATTGTTGTAGAACATGCTTCACAAGCCAGTTCTAAACATCTTTAAAAATTTCTGTGCTTGGGAAATGGGCACAATTAATCTCAGAAAAGGGGGAAGAAATTTTCTGGCTAAATCTTGAAATAATACAAGCTGTTTGATTAAACACTGTTTGCTCATTTAGCTTATTATAAGGCAGTATAGGGATCGATAACAAAGTGTGTAGATTTTTTGTATATTTATAATAAAGTTGGCAAAAAAAAAAAAAAAACCAAAAAACAAAAAAAAACAGTGTCCCTTCCTTCTCNAAAACAAAACAGAACAAAAAACCCAAAACCAAATAAACAAAACAAAAAATCCAGACAGAAACAAACAAAAACCCCCCCCTAAACCAACAAAAAAACAAAACCAACAAACCCAGAAACCTGTCTTTTGGCTAGGATTTATTTCCAAAAGTGAATTTGTCTCTTCAGGGGAGAAACTGGCTCTATGATCCTCCTACCTTCCTTTCAAATCCCCTATGGGATGAGATTAATGCTTATTATACCACTTGTGGCCCCAAATCTGATTCAAATTTATTTCTCTCTACAAGTGACCCTTCATTGCTGTAGCTGTGATGCAGACAGATTTCTTTCTCCAGGAGCCTGCTGCTCCTCGTGTGGGTGCGCTACAGCTTTAATTGCATGCAATGCATGGCAATGATCTATGAGGGGCAGTCACATTTTCTTTCAGGCTTCCTAGAAGTCTGTTTGCTATTTTCCTGCCAGCTTCTTCTAAAAGTGTTTTTGTACTCTGCCTCTTGAACTGCGACTTTGCTTCCAAGCAAAGACTTGGTAGTATCTTCCTATCTCTGTGAGAAACATTAGCTGCAGTGCCTCTTGCAATTGCTGCTGCCATAATTTCTTTTTTTTTTTTTTATTTTGAAAAGGCAGATAACAGAGCTCATTAGTGACTGGGCATGCTTGTTTGCACTTTCTGTTCTCAGTTCCTAAGTTCCATTCTTCTTACTTCACTGTAGTGCATATTTTCTATTCTTCTGTTTTTCTTAGCTTATTCATAACCACCTATTCCTCCTGGTTGGATCTAAATGGACTGTAAAATTTCTATATCAAAGATACAATTTGATTGGCTCTTTTCTAATTCTAGGTAGCTATTCTTCACTCCTAGTACATCTGTAGTGTGCACATTCTTTGATTATTACACAGTGTTCTACCTGTATAGGCTTTTTTATGTTCATGGCTTAGATATTTATCAGTCCCCTAGGAAAAGAATATGGAAAAAAAATTCTGATACAATTTATTTCAAAGATATCTTTGTGTGAAACATTCAGCCATCATTCTGCACAAGTGAAAATACAAAACTTCGTTAAATAACCCTTCTTAATATTGTTGATCTTTCACAGTTCTTTGACAAAGGGTGCTGGGAAACAGAGATGAATACTGGCAGCAAGAGAGAGTCATGTCATAATTTCAAGGTATGTTTATTTACATAATATTAAAGAATTTCAAAAAATCTATATGCATGCAGGCTTTATACACTTTTGAGGAATTTAAACTTGTATTTTGCAATGATACTTTTGGTTTTAAAGCCTCATAACTTATAGCAGAATTTTCAAGATTTCCAAAATATTTATGGTATCTTTGAAAAAAAAGCACTAATTTTCCCTGTGAATGCAGCCTATCATGTAGTTTCAAAACTTCCAGGTACTAGGATCAAGCAATTAGATGGAATATTAGTTAAGAACAGAATGCTGCTGGTAATGCTAGCGAGGCAGACTTGAAAATGTAACCTCACAGTTTTTCTCAGTGGCAAAGTCTGTGGTTTTCTCAGACATGACTGGCCTTTAAATGCTTTGAATTCATTTTTGAAGTCTGAAAGCTGGAAATACTGGATTCTCTCACAAAAAAAAAATTCCTAAAACATTTCAAAACCAAACCAAATATAAAAACAAGAGTCCAAAGTAAAAAATTTTGTACAGAAGCCACTTGAAATATTAGACTCTAAAACACATAGGAAAATTCTAAAGATTCCTTTTGGATTCTTCTTCCTACTCAGTAGGACGGAAATGAAATCACAGCTTAAATTTCAGTGTTTTCTGAATAAATTTCAACAAAATTCATCCACCTCCACAAAGCAATGAAGATTTATGTCAGCACTATATATGTTTGATATTGAGATTATGAACTTTAAAATTCAGATACATGACTTAATAGATGTAATACTTACAAAGTTTTAGAATGACACAAAATGCTATCATGATTATATAATTATATCATCAAAGTCTGAGGATTTCTTCCTTAAAAAATAAACGTCTGATGCAGGATCTATGATTTAAAAAATTTTATTCCAATAATTTCCATATTAACTGATTTGACACTCATAAAACAACTAATGTACTTCTAACTATTGTAAACTTTTGACTTATTTGTAAACTATTGCATATTTACGTATGAGTTTCCTTCTAAATACATTTTAATTTGCTACCATGAAATATGTTTTGCATGTTTTAATATAAAATGTATGTATAAATCCATACACACATCAGAAGTCTTTATAAGATACAAATGAAATCCACAGTGACTTTTTTAACATAATACAGTACCGTGGATGTTGCAAAATGAAATTAGCACCACATACTTGTCGATGAGACATAATTGCATTAACTCCATTGACTCATAAAAGAGTAAACTGTAAACAGGCATTTTGTTACCTGATCAAGTCCTGACAATGTTTTGAATGACTAAAATCCATTCATATGCATTTTAAAAGATATTGACTGAATTGGGTAACCCTGCCTGTATTATCTGTCATTTTTGGTCTGCTTTTATTTGCCTGAACTTTCTGGGTTTGCTAATTGTTGTATTTTTCCAAATGTTTGTTTTCCTGAACTTCAGTTGGGCTCATGTCAGTGTTTGTGCTATACCAGTACAACATGCAGCACTGTCAAGTGTTCTGCTCTTCATGACTAGTAGCTCTAACAATTATGACTTAACATATCTATAGAGACAGTCAAGTGTTCGGCCACTAAAAGTACATCATTACCAGTGACAGATGGAGTCTCTGTGCACTTGTGGTGTTTTTCATGTGTCCATGAAGATTTTTCTTTAGCCTCATCTGTTAAGAGTGAGGTTGTTGCATAACTTATAAAAACATGGCATATCAGATATTGTAAGATGAATCTCAGTACATCATTTGTATTAATAAATTAGATTTTTTTTCATGTCAAATGCAATCGATTTAGTTTTTCTAAGAAATAGAAATATTTTCAATAGTTTTTCTAAGAAATACCAGCTCCAATATTAAATCTCACTTAATTAAAACCAACACTTTTCACAAGAGCACAGTTCGGTCTTTTACTTTGGTCATTATTCTGTCTATACCAAAGTCTATCGACATTTGCTTGCATTTTAGACATTTTATAAGTTTTGCTTACATGAGCACAATATGTTTTAGCTAGATAGGATGCAGTTTAACTACTGTTTTAAATCTCTGAAATTTCAACTGTCCATATGCTTGATGCACACAATGAAGGAAAGACCACTTCCAGTCAGTTCAGTTTTCATAATTTGTTTTCTAGACCACTATCTGTGATTTATTCAGGTGATACCTCTGAGGAGAGTCTGATTTATAAAAAACAAAATATAATACTGAATCTCATAATGGTTTGCAACTATGCATTGAGGTACAGCAGAGCCTTGTTTGATGTGTAATTCTCGATGTCATATGGCTGCAGAGGCCACAGGTTATAGATAACTGTATGACATGAAATACAGTATCAGAGACAAAAGGATAATAGCTTAGTATTTCATCAGACCTACTTTATTGCCTAGTCATCTTCTTTATACTGACAAGGCAGGAATAATCTCTGGAATAAATCAACAAACATCTTTCTTAAGGTGAGATGCATGACAGCTTTTTTAAAATTAATTTACCGAAAGAACTAAACATGCATATATTGTTTCTGACAATTCTGGAAAAAGTTATCCTTTCAAAGCTTTTATTATGTTTTTGACTAACATCAGCAATTATCTTTAGAGTTTCTATATCATTCATACACATTAATGAGAATGACAGAAAAGATTTGTATTGTGACAATATTAGTCACAATCATTACTGGAAAGCATTTAAATACCACAAAGAGAAGTTTGATATAAAACTTCAGAATGCCGTTCAGTGTGTGTGCATCACAATTATATAACTTTTTTCAAAAAGGAGCTCAGGATTTGTTAGTGTATTCAGATTTTAAGCAGTGAACCATACGAAGCATATTAAGTTGTTTATGATTTAGATAAGTACTCAAAAGCATTCATAAATGGATTCCAACTGGCATCTATGAATAATCTCTGCTGCTGTTGTGGTGGA
Source organism: Origma solitaria (assembly GCA_013397895.1). Taxonomy (NCBI): domain Eukaryota; kingdom Metazoa; phylum Chordata; class Aves; order Passeriformes; family Acanthizidae; genus Origma; species Origma solitaria. Next base: position 797,227 of record VZRL01001308.1, on the reverse strand, counting down.
ATAAATCAAAGTAATCGGCATGACAGGTTCTCCCTATTTTCATAATTTCACTGTCATTTATTCCTCCCCACCCCCGTCTTGCTTATCTTCAATATTTGTAGCAAAACTGAAACTGGACATTCAGCATCAGCTGTTCCTACTGATTTGAAAAGTTGCCTTGGAGAATAGCCATAAGAAAAGGATTTTTTTCTTAAACACATTTTTCTTAATGAAATCTTCACTAAGAGCAACATTTGAGAGTTCAGAGGGGCATTCTCCTCAGGTGACACAGGGACACATTTAATATCTTTTCAGTACAGATGAATTCATAAGACACATTGATCTGATAATGGACAAGTTGGCCCTTACCTCATTTCTACCACTTAGACAAAGTTGAAAGAGCTGGCATTCTCGGTCCACTGGGTACACAAAACTTCACTACAAATTGCACATCAGGGATTCATCTTCGTGGCTGTTCAGTTGCTCACCCCTTGCTGTCTGATAAAAAACTCTAAGATTCCCTTGACTATAAACCAGATATGTAAGAAATACTTCCACCTCTCTCCAACAAAGCGATTAGAACTGCTATAGATCAATTTGTCAGTTTCACCCCATTTAATGTATTTCAGAGTTCACATTTTGTTTATATTTCACTGTGTTTTTTGGTAGATTTCCCATCTACAGGCTATTGATTTTTAAGAGCATATTTGATAATTCAGACTACACTGAACAGACAGTGATGTGGTGCTTGTCAGAGGGACTTTTAACAGGGCACGTAGTGACAGAACAAGGGTGAATGTCTTCAAATTGAATGAGAGGAGGTTTAGATTAGATATTAGGAAAAAATTCTTTACTGTAAGGGTGGTGAGGCACAGGAACAGGTTGCTCAGAGAAGCTGTGGATGCCCCATCCCTGGAAGTGTTCAGGGCCAGGTTGGATGGAGCTCTGAGCAAGCTGGTCCAATGAAAGGTGTCTCTGTCCACATCAGGGGGCTTGGAACAGGATGATGTTTATGGGATCTACCAACCCAGGCCATTCTGTGATTCTGTGACCTTACACAGACTGTACTACATGAGAAAAAAAAAAAAATCTAGAAAAAAAAACAAAACAGTTTAAAGCAGACAGGGGCACTTCTTCTTTTTCTCCTTCTCCTCTGATGAAGTTAATATAAAATATATTTTTAATTCATTTGGTTTTTAAAGAACACTTTCTCACATACAAATAGTTTGGATAGAAAAACTCGCTCCTGCATAGGGTTGAAAACCAATGTAATTTCAAGAACTACCCATGATAAATCATTTTTTTCATTTCAAAAAATGAAAGTCCTTTAGAATGTCAGACCACAAACTTTTCATGGGAACATAGAATGGTCAAGGCTGGAAGGTACCTCAGATGGTCATCTTGTCCAACCTCCTGTTCAAGGCAGCTGTCCAGGACCATGTTCAATCATTTTTTTAATATCTTCAATGATGGAGACTCCATAATCTCTCTGGGGGAAAAAAACCTTTTCCTTTCACATAGGCAGAACTTTCTATGTTCCTGTTTAAGAGGAATGCATACTTTTTCCTCCAAAATGCTGATTTCCTCTAAAAGAAAAAAAAAAAAAAAGCTCCTTCCAGAAAAACATATTACTATGAGACAGTTATTCCTGATTGTACCCTGATAAACAACCTTTCTCATTTATGTATATAGCATTGCTTTGTTTTACTTTTTAGGCATGGATGGAACTGAACTGAGAGATATTCTGTTAACAGAAAGACAAGTTGGTCCACAGTTTTTCCAGAGAGAGAACTTTGGGTTTCCTTACCCTCCGAGATTGCCCAGTAAAATAACTGGGATAATGAAATCACTGATGCATGAAATAACCATATTTACATATGGTATCAGTTATTTGTGCTAGTTGAAGGTTTTGTTAAAATATTTTCCCCAAATTATTTTGATTCATGTAGGGGGGAAGGCAAAATATATAAAATGTATGTTCCTAGGATGCAGTGCACTGTTCTGAAACTGTGAAAGAATAAGAATAGGCATGGAACCCTGAAATTGTGGAAATAAGGACATGAGGCTGTACATATTCTCTAGGGATGAAACTATTTTCTTTAGTAAGTCAATCAATATAAATCATGCATTCTGTCCATTTGTTTTGAGTTTAATTTAATATTACCAGACTGAAAACCAAGAGATTTTTATAATCCAGGGAGTGTAAAATAAATGAACAGAAATGCACTGTCATGTCTGATTTTTTAATTAAGACAATTCCTTTAAAAGGTCCCTACTGTGTTTTCAATTATTTTTAACAAGAGAGTTTTATTCAGAATTGCATTATTAAACACATTATGAATTACAGTAATAACATTAAAATATTTAAAGAACTGTAGGAAGTGTCCCATATGGTTAGAAAAATCATCATTTTTTACAGTGATATGGAATTAGAAGACAGTCTTATAGAAAACTGGAAGTATATTATCAAAAGCCATAAGAAACAAACAAAAACTAAAATAAATACCAACATTATTAGAGAATAAAGCAGTAGTTCTGCAATGAGTTAAACAGATGTTTGAGCGGACATGTGATGCTATGAAGGAATTTGGATGGCTCGTATGCTGAAAACGGAGTTCAGATGTGATCGTTTGGAATGCTGAGACATGTGGAATTGCTTCTCAGCTTATCACCCTACTTTATTAATGCTGAAATTGTCTATCCAGGTAACTTTCAGTATAAAACTAACCATGTAAATAATGGGCCATGACACATTCAGATGTATATTTGTGGTACTTAAGGACACATGCCACAGTGTCTGACATAATTAAATATAGAACACAGTACATAAAAGAAAAAAAAAAAAAAAAGAAATTTTGGGGTAAAACCCAAAGACGCAATACAAATATTTCCTTAGTAGGAAATAGGTAAAAAATGCATATTGGCTGAGAGACCTTTAGGCAATAACATTGCATGTCATCCCAGGAGCGTCCCAAGCTTGCACTAAGACTACAACATGGAAGAGAGAGCTTTTTTTAAATTGAAAATAACTCAGTTTAGAAAGCTGTATTCAAACAAAAATTCCCTGGGATTTTTATAAGAGTTTGTCTAAGAAAACAGTATGAAGTAGAAAAAAGTAAACAGGATAAAACAATCTCCTTTCTGCGTACTTCCTAACCATGTCTCACGTCCCATCTGAAATCAGTGACAGGGCTGAATGCTACAGAGGGTCCTTTTAAGAAGCCCCTTTCAGCTGGTATAGCTGGGAAAAATGGGTAGGCAAAAGTCGTGTGATGAGATACACAGGGAGCAATAAAACCTGTCCTGAGAAGCAGCAGAGCAGTGGTGAAGACACTACAGCTCTCAGAATTCTCCAGTCCCCAACGCAAACTCCAAACATAGCATGCTGTGGGACTATAGAGCGCATGTTAAGGACCCTCACACAATCCCTCCAAGACTTCCCCAGTCCACATCAGGGGATTTGTTGCTCTTAAGCATTTTTTGTTTCATTTCATGTAGTTCTGTATTATTCCATTAAGCTGGGAGAGAAAAGATTCCAAATACACACAACTCTAGAGATTCCCTAACCGCCAGAGCAGAATTTTACAGCAACAGTGGGGGGCTCAGTAGTGATTGAGTTGAAGAGGGACGGACGAAGTCTACAGGCAAGTCTTTTGGGACCACAGTTGGAAGGATGCTCTGGGGGGTAGAGAAACCCTCCCTATTCATATTCAGATGTTTGGCTTTAATATCTTGAAACTTTCTTTATTCTTCAGAAAGGCAGTTTCTGTCCTCTAGTAAGTGCAGATGGTGGTGCCCATTGTAAGTTCCGCTCAGAATGACCAAGAGGAAGAGAAATTCTGCTTCCTACATTCCATATCTGTTTACACACTTTCAAAATTCTGTATGGTGCCTTTCCTAGATCCCCTGCTACTTCTATCATCATTCAGAGCTATAAGGTACATAGGCTCAATACCTTAACCATATTTAATACACCACTTTGAACGATCAGACATGAAGCCTCTAATCTTTCCCTGTTCCACACTTTTTAATTAACTCCACAGGAAAATTTACCATTCCTTACTCTCTGGGGTTTGACCCTGCATTTATTTGCATGAAAAATGAAGCAAAGAATTCTTTCAGGCTGTCAGCTACAGTATCTGTCACTAGTTTCCCACTCATCCCTTAATGGCTCAAGTAATTCCTGACAGAGCTCTTTGCTTTTTATATATTTAAGTAGCCTGTCATGATTTGTATTTAATTCCCTTGCAACACTGTTTATTATTTTAATTCCCAACTTTGTCATTCTGCATTTCTCTTGCCTATCTGACCATAAAGAAAGAATCATGGACATTTACTTAGAGATGTAAAACCTTAAAAAGTGAGAAAAAGAAAGGGGAATTGTAGTGAAGTAAGTAATCAGGGTGATCAGAATCTCTGTTCTTGATCCAGGTTCTTAGGCATTCCATGTTGACAGTAATGAATGAAGAACCACTTCAGATAAACTCCTCCCAAACCCTTATATATTTCAGCCTATTTTTGATTAATCTATGGGGACACTTCCACAGATTTCACACTTTCAAAATCCCTTCTTCTGAGTTTGATTTCCATTCAGAAACTTTCAGCAGGGTTTTTATTTGGTTTGCTGTGACATATTTTACAGAGCCCCTCAGTCTCTAGGAGCACTACTCTTCATAGTAAGGACTGGCTTCACGTCAATCCCTCACTGCTTCACAGTCAGCCAGCAGTTGCTCAAGAAGGAATAGCCCTCCAGGAATTGCTCACATTGCATCTCAAGGAATAGTCTACCTCCTTGTAAGAGTTTCACCTACCCAGGATGTCCCCGCCAAAACCTGTAAATCAGGTTTTCCCTCTGTTGCTCAGTTACACACATTTGTGGGAAGAAAAGACACAGTAATCTACCAAAAAAAGACCAAAAATATTGTACATGAAAACAGAACCTGTGTAGATTTAGTGTGATTCAGTCTTCCAGTGTCTATGCACACTTATGATATTTATTTCTTTGGAATAGAACTATTAACTGAGGCTGCAGCACTTTTTAGATTCCTCCTTGTTTTTTCTCAGTTATTATCATGTACTTCATGTTACTTTTTGACAGCTTTACTATCCACTTTTTATAAACTGGCACATATATTGACTTGTAAAGCTATGGAAAATTATATATAATCATATGATCATAGAATGGCCTGGATTGGAAGAGAAAAAGAACATCTAGTTCCGAGCCCCCTGCTGTGGACAGAGACACCTTTTGCCAGGCCAGGTCGCTCAAAGTTGCACTGAACCTGGCCTTAACACTTCCAGGGATGAGGCATCCACAGCTTCTCTGGGCAACCTGTGCCAGGGCCTTACCACGCTCACAGTAGAGAATTTCTTCCTAATATCTGAACTTAACCCACTCTCATTTTGAAGCCATTACCCCTTGTCCTGACAGTACATATCCTTGCAAAAAGTCCTTCTCCATCTTTGTTGTAGAATCCCTTCAGGTACTGGAAGGCCTGGATTAGGTCACCACCCCAGCACATGAAAGACATGGACCTGTTGGATCAGGTCCAGAGGAAGGACATGAAGGTGACCAGAGGATTGGAACATCTCTCCTGTGGGAGCAGACTGGGGGAATTTGGGATTGTTCAGCCTGGAGAAGAGCAGGCTCCAGGGAAACCTTTTTGTGCCCTTTCAGTAATTAAAGGGGACTACAAAAAGCTGAACAGGAAATTTTGACAAGGGCATGTAGTGATAGGGTAAGGGGGGATGGTTTTAAACTAGACGAGATTGATTTCGCCTAGATATAAGGAAGAAGTTTTTTACAATGAGGGTGACGATACTCTGGAGCAGATTTTCCAGAGAAGTGGTAGATTGCCCTATCCCTGGAAACATTCATGGTCAGGTTGCACAGGACTTTGAGAAAGCTGGTCTAGATGAAGATGTTCCTGCTTATTGCAGTGGGGTTGAACTAAATGACTTTTAGATATCCTTTCTAAGCCAAACTGTTTTATGATTCTGTTTTTATATAATTTCTCTTAAAAACCCTCCCTGGTATTAGATCAGAGACTCTATCACAGACTGTGGTGAGATCTGATACTCACTGGAAAAAAGATTCATAGCTGCAAATGAATATTCTCTTTTTAATATATAAAATATTTTTTGCTGAAAGCTGAAATATAATACTAGAAATAGTAATCTATTTGTTGAAAACTGATTTTGGAAGCCAGAGTCCACTGTGGCAGTTGAAAAACCTGTCCAATTTTAACACTAATTGCACTGTATTTCTAAATGCTCTTTTGCTGTTTGCATTAGTTCCACTGAAGTCATCATCTAGACAAAGAAAAAATGCTCTTTTTTTTTTTTCCTTTTTTTTTTTTTTTAATTTATCAGTATGTAAATTGTGTATTACCCAGATCTTGTGGCTATTCAAAGACTGGTAGAAACTGTCTGTTCGGTTTTCATCAGAGTTAGACTAATCTTGTGGTATCTCTGCAGGCAGAGGATAGGAATAGAAGATAATTATGTCTGGCAGGTTTCCTTAAAGGTATTGAAACAGCTAAGTTCTGAGGTAAGTTTTTTGCCTCAGTTCTCCGCAGGTTCAAGGAAGGGAAAGAGGTGAATTCCCTCCACCAATACAGGGAGCATTAGGCAATTGCATTCCTGGTTCAGATGGGTTGAATTCAGACACAAAGCTAGAAATATGTTGGTTTTACACATAGCCTCCTTCTGCAGTTTTCTTTCACACCTAGTGTAACTTAGCACCTTCGGTCAATCAATGCTTTACAAAGCAATTTGGATACCAGATATGCCACATGAATCATCTGCTTCTGTCAGCACAAATATAGTACAGTTTGACAAACTCTCTTGCCCTGAAATACTATTTCAAGATAACTCATTTTTTTTCGTTTGAGTGTATGTCCAACAGTAAATTCTGCTCTGGCTTTTAGGCTAATAGTCTTTTCATTAACGGCATGGGAGACTGAGTATGATGTCGCCTTTGGATTTCAGACCATTACGAATTTATGCTCCCCATGCTGTGTACTGAGTCTTCTTACCTTTTTCAATTCTTTAATAAGTTTCCTCTTTAAAAAAAATGGGCACATAATGGTCAGAAAAATATAAAAATCTTTTCTTAGCTTCTATTTTAAACAGTTTCTTTAGCATGAAAGTACACTAATAGTATGAAACCACCTGAGAAATAAATTTCTTTACTTTGTTCTTTAGTTTTAGGAGTTCTCAAAAAAACCCAGCAAAACAAACCCTTGTCTATACAGATTTGGGTTTATTTTTAACTTTTATGTAAAAATTATTTTGATCATGACACCTTATCAAATTAGTCTTTAACTTCCATTATAGCAATATTACAGTGTTTCATGTAATGAGAAATCTCTCACAGAGAGGGATTTGTAAATGAAGAATGGCATTCATTGCAAGAAATCTACAGATGCAAATACAATCAGTTGGCATTGTTATTCCATAAACATGCTCTTTTTTTCTTCAGCAGAAGTATTGCACTGGGGAGAACCCTCTAAAACAATGAAATAATGAGGAGAATTTAATTTTTTTTTCATTTTTTGATGATTAAGTTTTATAAAGGCATGCATTCTTCCTTGCTGACTATTAAAGGATATTATTAAGTTCTGCAAAATAGAAATCAACATAAAGATGGATATGTTTTGGAGAATTGTCTTATTTTGAAGCTGGGTGTTATTTTTAATGCAGTGTGCAGAAAGAAAGGAAGAGATCATCTTGCTAACCCTTAGTTTCTAATTGATGTGCGACATGAAGGGCAGGTTTGAAGTGTATCATTAAGAAAACAGAAACTGAAATGGTCATCTCAGCTTTAATTCAACTGACATGATTATCCCTAACAGAATTTCTAAAACTTTTTAATTCATGCCATTGTTTCCTACAAGGTTTTAAAGGGTTGATGTTAATAAGGGTAAAGAATGAAAAGTAAGAAATATGAGAAATATATTTTTCTTTATAATACCAATTTGTCACAAAAAGAAAGGAAACTGCTACAGTAAATTGAAGCATTCAAGAGAATCACCATGGTCTTTGCAGTCAGGATAGAGAAATGGGCACCAAGAAGTAGTTTTGTCTCCTGCTAGGATAGATCTCTTATGCAGTTCCAAACATTAAACACATTTTAGATAATTAAAGTTAATGGATATTAATTATACTCATTGTTTGAAAAGTAATATTTTAATCAAATGTCAGGTTTTTTGAGCACCATATAGGCTAATTGAATGTACTCTTAAAATAGTCTTGTCTCTCTTGGTAACTGAAACAGAACTATATAAAAGAATGTCTTTAATTTGTTTGGAATATTTTTTATTTTTCACCAGCTTTAATTGTAGACTTTGATCAGCAATTTTAAAATTTTAGATTTATTGAAATAATATGAGACATCTTTTAAACAATGTGAGAACAATATATACATATATATTAATTTTGAGTTACCTATTGACAGTATTTCAGATAAACTATCTTCATGTAATCTGTGACTAATACTTACTAGATTTTAATGCTGTGGAATCCCCATCTCCAAGTGCTGATAATGTGAGCTGTTTTGTACTAGTGAAGAAAGAAAATCTCACAAGCTGAATTGATGCCTAGTGAAGTTCTTTGATAGCTCCCAGGATCAAATCTCAAATTTCAGCCATGATGGAAGACCTGAACTACCAACAGTTTCAAACCTGGGAGTTGCTTGTTAGGCTGCTTGTCATACTTTAGCAGTTACTGCTCAAGGACAGCATAAAAGGTTGTGTCCCTATCCTCTGCCCCACACAATGACGCCACTTGTTCCCTGGGAAGTCCAGACATGCTACTGCCCAATGTAAAAAATCATTTTCAGATCTGATTCAAGAACCAGGCACTGAGTAAAATCCATGATGTTGTATCCCCTTTTCAAGAAAACCATATTAAATTAATGAAAAGACTGATGAGAACTCACTCAAGATCACCATTAAGAAATTGATTTTTATTTAGTTTTTGATCCCTTTATTAGTACTTTTCTACTAAGATGAAGAATCTTTCCTTAAAGTATTGTTCAGAAAACAGTGGTGTCCAGCTTATGTATAAATTTGTTACTAATAAATGAAACAAATAAACTGGAAAACCAATATTGCAAGTCAGACAATAGGGAATAATATTTTACGAAGAAGAAAAAAAATCTGACATGTGTGAGACTTTAACTTGTAACACTGATTTTTTTTAAATACAACCTGTTTAAATAAAATTTTAATCAGTTCTGGAAAAACTAACACCAATTTGCAAAGGACTTATATAGGATAAAAAACAAAGAAAATGAAAGGAATATTAGACATAGAGGGAAACTGGTGATGTCACCTCAAAACAGGAAGCCAGTGGCAGCAGACAAACCAATGTGTATCTGGCAGGAGAAAGTAAAAAATAAACACTATGAAAACAGAGATGAGACTGAAGGTCAGATATTTTTATTGATCAGTGGTCAGAAATACCCATTTACGTCAATCCAGATTTCTACTTAGAACAGGACAGCCATTGAACAGCTAAAGCACAACTCTCACTGTGATGCTGCTCCACTGAGGGACTAGCCCCGTGAAGTTACAGAATGTTGACGTAGGAGATCTCCAGTCATTCCTATTGTACTGCACACGGGACTGGTGAGAGATACAACCAAGGTCATCCCTTCAACTCTGAGAACAGCATTTGTCAGCTCTCCAACCTCCAAATGTGCAGCAAGGTCCTGCAAATTTTTAAGTGGAAAACAAAATCCTTCCTGAAGATTTTTAAATGAGAAGACTTAGCACCTCCCTTGTTTTGGAAATGGAACCTGGCATTTTGACAGTTGGTTGCCTGGTTGCAAGAGATATCTGCCCTGATGTAAATGTAATTAGTATGTTGCACTCCAATTGTAAGCCTCTGAGAAATCTTTGTTTACATAAGCATAGTAGTTATAGGTTGAATGTCAGTGAAAGTCAGATTCTCCAATCATTTTTCACTAATTTGTATACAATTATAAGAAAATGCTTGGACAAGGAAATAACATTATATGGTAAAAATAGATGCTTAGCAGGGGAGAGACAACAGATATGGTAAGTATATGGACAGATGGAAGTGGTGAGAGCAGAATCACAGAACAGGCTGATGTGACAATGTGTAGATTTTTGAATGTTCTAATAAGTTTTTGTCTTAAGCATTTATTCAAATGCCTTGAATACTCTTATAAAGATTCATTAGGAAGTCAAAACATGTTTGTAATATAATCTTTATGCTTACAGGGCATATGAAGAGGTTCCATTAAGTGACATACTTTCTCATTTCTGCTAAACCCTTAATTTTAGTGTTCCACTGTTGTGGTAAATGACTTCTGTAGCAGAATTTTAACTAGTGTTTCAAAATTATTTTCTATTATATTGATAGAAATTTTCCATCTTATTTGGGCATTCTGCTAAATACAGAGTACAAATACAATGGAAAGATGCAAATAATAATACAAGTAAATATATTTAGGTTTACTAATATGGAAGGCTTTATTTTATCTATGAGGAAGAATATTCCAGTAACTTGGACAACAGTTCAATTCCATGATTAGTGGAAATCAAATATTTCTACTACATATTCCTTTGAAGAAATGAGTAGAGAACAGAACAGAGAATTAAGTCTTGGAAGGGAAGGGAAAGTAGGGGGAAGAGTCCATGAGAAGTATAGATTTCAGTTCACTACGTCTTTAGGGAGGCTACAATTATCCAGGTGAAGGATTTGAGATGATTCAAATAACTGGGTAAAGCAAGAACAGTAAATGGAAGTAGAATATTAGGTAAAAAATTCCACTCTGCTTAGGATGGAAAAAAAAAAGGGAAGAAAAAAAGATAGTGAAGGCAGTGTAAAAACTCAGGGTCTTATCTCCTTCTAAGTTGAAAAACCCATTTATATTAATGAGGACTTCTGCTTAAAAATTGATGACATTGTCTTGCCCACAGTAAAAATTGTTAAAGTACCATCAATAGCAAAGAACAGAAAGAGATTAGGTCATCACTCAGGAGGTTACTCTAGATCTGTTCTCAGCTTTTTTCAATGGCGAGTGGCAGAATTCTCTCACCCTCAACCATGAAGAATTGGAGTTATTGCAAACCTCTGCAGACGGCTTTCACATTCAGAATTTATGCTCCTGACAACCTGCATCACTTACGGGCTTTATAGACATATGATGTATGAGTTCTTTTCTTTCCATCTGTCACTTTTGCAAAATCTCAGAATCACAGAATAATTCAGACTGGATGGGGCCCCAGGACATCATTAAATTCAACCTGCTCTTCACTTTGTTATTTTTATATTTAAATACAGGCTACTATTTAAAAATACTATGAAAGCCATCCAAAAATAGATCTGATCCAATGCTCAGATAAGTCAAATTCCCTGAGTATCATTGATAGTATATATAAAGACATTAAAGAAAATTCCACCCCAATAGGCACAATACACGGCTTGAGACTGATTTTAGTACGTGCCTGACTATCCTAGAAAATTTGGGTTGATTCTGGGTAGTATAGAAACACAAATTTTTGTCTAATTGTGTAAATAGCCAGACACCCTCACATATCTGAACTAGGTTTACAGGAAGCAAAAAGCATAATAAGTTTTTTCTGTCTACAGGGTATGTTTCTGTCTATAGGCTATATTCCTACTTCTTACATATCTTCTACTGCCACAGAGGGATGGAGAATGAGGTGAGTTTGTAACACTTTATCTCCTTCATGGGCTCTTAGGAGCTGCAGCTTCCTTCAGGGCACATTCAGCTGCTCCTGTGTGACATCCAGCACAGGCTGCAGGTGTATTTTGCATCCTCGTGGTTCTCCGTGGGCTGCAGGGGCACAGCTGCCTCACCATGGGCTGCAGGGGAATCTCAGCTCTGGCACTTGGAGCACCTCCTGCCCCTCCTTGTGCGCTGACCTTGGTGCCTGCGGAGTTGTTTCTCTCACTTTTTCACTTCTTTCTCCAAGCTGCTGTGCGAAATTTTTAAAACATCTTTTGTCAGGAGTGACACCAGAATTGCGGATGGGCTCAGCTTTCATTAGTGGTGGGCTCTTTTGGAGCCCTCTGGAATGACTGTCCCTGGCATGGGGCAGCCCAAAGTCTCTTCTCCCAGGGGCCACCTCTGCAGCACCCTGCTGCCAACACTTTGTCATGCAAACCTTAGTGGCAAGTGCAAATGGACAAGAACATTTAAACAAGTAATAGATTTTTTTTTATTTAAATGATGCCTCAAGATTTTCCTGGAATTCAACAAAGGAATCAAGCAAAGTGACACATTTAATCACCTGATATTTACCAGTAGGTTTAGTTATCAAGTATATTGCTTAATTCTATCTTATTTCAATAAGCATAAAATAAATTAAAAAGAAATCTTTCTAGAGCTTCATTGCCTTTACTGCATATTTTTACTTTCTGCCTCCTATGACACTGATGTTGCCATTTCAATAATTGCAAAATTACAGATTTCTGTCTTGTGCTTTAATTTTCTCATTAGACAGCCAGGTGTCTCATAATTTATTTAGAACTGATTGTGCTAGAAACTTTCCTTGGAGATTTTGCAACTGTATGGAAAAAATTTGATTTAAGATGCAAATCTGAGCTTATTAGAGTTACACTGTGCTAGAAATTTGCAAGACTGATTACAAGCTCCTTGAGTGGCCTTCATCAATTTAACAACTATTATAAGTCCAGCAGAAGGAATATGAAAAGTTTTCTTAAAAGAGCAGGTTCACTTCCTCTTGCTAGATAAAATATTAGACTGATTGACATGAAGCAAATAAGTGACAATCTCATTAAACTTCCTTATAGAAATACCATATACATGTTATAAATTCCCCCCTTCCTAAAATCCCCTGTTATTTCATCAGTTTAGGTGTAGCTTGAAGAATTGGTTATGAATAACAAAACCACCTTGAAATTTGGTTTTTTCATAGAGCAAAACCATATAGCCTGTAAATGCAAACATATATCTGAATGTTTTTCTGTTCTTACACTGAATTAATTTCATAGAAAATGTGTAAGAACTTATGATTTTAATTATTTATTATTGTTGTGAAGCCAGTTTCCAAAGAGGAAAAAATTCTGAATGGACAACACACATGTATTGAATGTTTCTAGGAAAACAGAGATAAGCTATCACAAGATTTAATTTTTATTTAATTTTTTTTTATCAGAGCATTTTAAAATTTTCATAAAGTTCTTGAAAATAAAGTTTACTGTTATTGTTGACAGTTTAATTGGAAACTTACCAATCAAGAGTCAACATTTCAAAGTACAGCTGAACAATATTCTTTTTGAATAATTTAGAGTATTCTAAAAACTTATTTTGAATAAGAAGAATGTAGAATAGATTTTAATCTTTAGGCCAACAATACAAGGAAAAATGGAGAAGTCAATTGATTTGTTTAAATGAATTATACACCTGGCCCTATAGATTATATAGAGTAATAAATGAATTTCCAACCATTCATAATATTGTAGTATTATCAACAGATGATTTGTTTCTGGGTTAATTTATTTCAGTGAAGCAGATTTCAATTTTTAAAATATTTATTGTAGCAAACTTTTGAAGGAAAATGAAAGTTACATCAGAAGATGCAGAATTTTCATCCAACATAAAAAAGAGAAAACAGCTGCTCTCCATGCCCAGACTAGCATATTAGCTCGTCTGTATTTTGTGCATATTCACAACTTGTCAGAAAAAACTATATTTTTACATGGGATATTGCTTTCAGAGAGAAATGAGGAAGTCAAAGCAGGGTTGTTTTGGTGGAGTTATTTGTTTGGTTGGGTTGATTAGACTTGTTTTGGGTTTTTTTTCTTGGTGAGGGATAGTATTTTGTATAAATTTATGTAAGAGGGGAAGGGGGAATAATAATAAACATGGCACAGAGATAATGTAGTGACATCTCTAGGACTCCAGCAATAAGAGGTGTCAGTGCTTTTTTTGTGCTGGGCCATCACTCATTTATATATGTTGCTGTACAAAGCAAATGGGTAATCTAACAATAAATACTTTCCAGGCAAAGTTGATTCTTTTCCATAGAGATTCCCTGCATTGCCTTTCATGCTATGGAAATATGCACATATCATCAGGTGCCTGCACATCCTGAAAATCCCTGCCTACCCACACGCACCTGAGCACGCGCAGAAGCGTTTCAGAAGCAGGGTGTCCAGGAGCGCCAGGTTTTTGGAAGTTACATCTTCCTGGATAGTACCAGCCTGGGGGAGCGTTTGGTACAATGGAGCTCATGCTTCCACCAAAATATCCTAAACAACTACAGGAATGTGCTGAGAGGAAACATGGAACAGTCTATGAACCACGGGCCTCAGGGGCTCTGGAGGATAATGAGTTTTATGTGAGTTAGCAGAGTGTCTTTGCAGCAATGAAGACTAAACTTCATTGCCATAAACAGAAGCAGCTGTTTAAGACAAGGAACTATCCCCCACTGGTCAACTATTAGGCTGCATTTGGGATTCCAAGCCCACTTTTGGTCCACTAATCATAAACTGCATTGAGTGCAGCAAAAGACCACCCAGATGATTAAGAATCTGGAAAATGTTGCATATGAAAAGTGACTGAGGGACTAGGGTAAAGGGTATTTAATTACTGTCTGTCATGGCCCTAAAGGGGACATAATAGGAATACCCTAGGTATTTTCTTAGGGGGGCAACAGTCATAAGGAATTCAGTGCCCAATATCAAGGAGTAAAATTCACCCCCTCCATGTTCCATTTACAGCTAAAATGTTGATAATTGTGAAAGTTTTTTACTCATAGCCACCTGGTTTTAATTGGAGACATCTATTATTAGTCAGGAAGAGAGAGATTCTTATTTGACAGCACCACATGAAAATGAGTGTGTTGGTACCATTCTAGCTTCTGGAAGTCATAGGCTGACATAGAAGAGCATTCATATTTTCCTGTGAAAAGAAAAATGGGAAAGTAAACTGTTAGGTTTTAATTTATTTCCTGGAATGGAGAAAGAAAAAGGGAAAAGGGTAAAATATAACACTTTAATTTTCCCATTTTTGTCTTTTATGGGAAGAGAGATTATATTGACATTGAAAGAATGAAATTTACAGTTTGAACTTACTTCTCAGAAACAACCTACAAGAATTACAAATTCATGCTGAAACTTGCTTTAACATGGATTTGCACAGAATGAAGGCAATGAAATGCAGATGAAAACAGGCAGTGATCAAAACCAGATACACAGTCGTTGTCATGTAATAGTAACAAAATCACACAGAAGATAATGCAGGAAAAAAAAAAGCAGCAATTGCAGTTAAATGCATCCAAATATTTCTACAGACATTTTTCTGTCTGAATTATTTGATATTCTTTTTTATTGCCTAATGAGACTAATGAGATTAATGGAACAGCTGAAACAATAACTGAGGTATAAGTGGGCAAACAGATCCCGATTTGTACCAAAAAGGCCAAGGCTTTAATTTTTCTGTTATTTTGCCCATATATAAAGGTATGATCAGGGGCTTACAGTAGTATATCCAAGGGACAAGACAGAAGTATCTGTCTAAAGGACTGCATGCAACTTGAAGAAATCAAGGTCAGCAGGCAGGGGGTCCCCACTGCAAAACTTAAGTAATCCTATCTCACCTTTATGTGTAAGTGCTATAGGTGTATAAAATGCATCCTTGAAACAGAAGCCTGAAGGTTTGTATGTCCATTCACTATGCAGAAATGACTTGATGATTATAAGGACATGCAAGTCTTGTAGGTATTTCATTATCAAACTAGTTCATGAATAAACTTTCACGTTTCTGCACAGAATGACTGATAGTGTTGTTCTGAGAATTTTTGAACTAAACCATTCATTTAAATACACAGTGTACCACCTAACCTCCCCTTAGGGTGAAACTTTCCCTCTGCAGAGGACTTGCATAAGGCTATGCATCACTTCAGACATGTTAATGCTCTCTTTTTTTAGTTGGAGTGAGAGTTAAATGGTGTGTAGTTCTTTGCACTGTTTAAATGTAGAATGAGAATGATACTCATTATCCAAATTCTCTAAAAAACATTCAGCATTTTGTAAATATCTTCAGGATTCTTCAGATTGGAGGACCAAAAAAAAGAAATGTTTTATTCAAAATCATTAAAATTTCTCTAGCTATTGTATGCCTTTTTTATTATTGTCTCTTTTATCACCTATGTGTTGGTTAAATAATAACAATCCTCCCTCTCAGTTACCCTAACAACTTTTTCACCTGTCTTCTGCATTTTTGCCCCATGTTGCAAGGGGCAAAACATGTCTCCACCAGTTCTCATCTTCCAGAGACTAACTACTTGCCTTTTATTTCCAAGTCCTTCATACTTTATTCCTGGAAAAAATTAACCTTCCAGTCATTACCAAAATTGATCATTTCATACCCTTGGTCAATATTTGATACTAGATACTAGCTTTTACACTGCTTCTCTGATTCCAGTCAGCATTGAGTCTCCTCAACTAGAAATAAAGCCCTTGCAGAAAAGTGCCACTAAATTACACAGCCATGGTTGAAGCAAGATGGCCTGAGTGTTTCAGTGCCAGGTCTCAACTGCCCATTTGGGGCACCTTTCCAGAAAAACCCATCAAGCGCTCCTTCTGTAATGTGGGCAGGGTGACAGCCTGTGCCCAAATGTTTCAACACGCCCAGGCACATTAATACAGCCCCAGCAGATGTTAAACTTCATGCAGGGCTGAGAGCAGGTTCTAGTCCCAGTATGAGGTAACAGTAGAAGGCATTTGACAAACTGAGTTTGTGGCAGCTATCTGCCAGACAGAATTCCAGCTTGTTTATTTACAGCTGGAACATTTTCTGGTACTTCAGACCCAAAACTATAAAATGCATGGACAGCTACTGAGGAGCCCTTTTTACTGAGAAGGTGCAGCTGCTAAATATACATACAGCACAAAAACCCAAACAGATTTTAACACCAGCTCTAGACTAAAACAAAAGTAAAACCATAGTAATTGGGTTCTTTTGATTAGGATTCCTGTGGCACTTGAAGATATTACTTGTACATACTTTTTGGCTACCACACAACTGTAACTGTAAGGTAGTGTTGCAACATTGACAAAAGTTGCATTCATCCCTGGAAAATGCTAGCCAGCTCCATTAATATTCTGGCTAAGTCAAGTAATTCAAGTGTTAACAAAAATTGTCTAGACCCAGAGCTTTGTGGAAAGAAACTATATCAGGATCCAAACCAGATCTTATTACAGACACAATTAAAAACACTTGTATATGGTAGAACAGCTGGTGAGTCCCTCACTGGTCTCTTGCAATTTTAAAGTTATAATCACAGAATTACAGGATATTGGAAGGGATCAAGTCCAACTCTTCAATGAATGGCCCCTACAAGGATCAAACCTACAGCCTTGCTGTTATTAGCACCATGCTCTAACCAACTGAGCTAATCTCAAAATAAATAGATCACCGAGAAATATGTGGCAAAGATTTGGGAAAAAGACGTCATACAATGAAATAGGATGTGATCGTTATGTAGAAACTTACCCCAAGAGTACCATAGACAGAAGTTGAGTAATGCTGCCTGCTGTTATCTATGTTGGTATAAACTGATACTAATGTTTGTGTCTGCAGAAAAGCAGCTGAATATTCCCTGTGAGCAAGAGAGGAATCTCTGGGCGTTTTTCTCTTCTTCATTGTGGTGTATTTTCTGAGAAGAAAGATAATTTAAAAGGTGATACTGTCATGAATATTTGCTAAACTAGCAATGTTGACCTAAGACTAATTTCTCAAATGTCATGAGCTGAATCAAAACCACTGAATCTATTCTATATATCTTAGGAAAGGAATTTAAGATAGAATTAACAACCATTGTTCACAAAATGTCATACAGCTGGAAAACCAGAACCATGAGTACAAATATATGTATTTTTTATGTTCAGTTACCACTAACATTAACTGAACAATTTGCCATTTTTGTTAAGGAAAGGAAAAGGAGAATAATCAGAAAGAATACATTCTAAATTATCTGATCCCTGTATTTTCATCCAAATCCTGATTCTGGATGTTGCTGTTCATTTAATCAGAAACAGGGCTTTAAGTTTCTGCTAAAATTTACTGGGAGCTGTGTGCCTAAAAATGTCCTGAGAAATTGTATCTTACTGCTCAATTACACTTTGAGGGGCCAAGATGTTTCTATACTATAAGCATGTGCAGAAGGTATGTTACTGAAGGAAAATCAATGAGTTAAGTTCTGCTAATATTTAACTGTAGATTTATTAGGACGCTCAATATATGTGCATTCTTACTACTTGAAACAAAGAAATACATTTGTAATAATTGCTTTGAATGAATAAAGTTATTGGAAAAAAAAAATCCAGCAAAAAATTCCATAGCATATCATGGAAGCACAGAATGGTTTGGGTTGAAAAGGACATTAAAAATCATCTACTTCAACCCCTCTGCCATGGGCAGACACCAAATCAAGAATAGGTTGCTCAAAGCCCCATCCAGCCTGGCCTTGAACACTTCCAAGAATGAGACATCCACAGCTTCTCTGGGCAACCTCTTGCAGCGCCTCACCGCCCTCACTGCAATGATCTTTTTCCTAATACCTAAATTAACCAGCCTCTTTCAGTTTAAAGCCATTTCACCTTGTCCTATCACTACATGCCCTTGAAACAGTCCTTCTCCAGCTCTCTCATAGCCCCTTTAGGCACTGGAAGGTACTCTAAAATCTACCTAAATCCTTCTCCAGGCTAAACAATCCCAGCTGTCTCAGCCTGTCTTCACATGAGAGCTGCTCCAGCCCTGTTCTGATCATCCTCATGTCTCTCCCCTGAACTCACACCTGCAGGTCCATGTCCTCCATGTGTTGGAGGCCCCAGAGCTGGATGCAGTGCTCCAGGTGGGGTCTCATGAAAGCAGAGTGGAGGTGCAGAATCACCCCCCCAGACCCGCTGGCCACCCTGCTTTTGATGCAGCCCAGGACGAGGTTGTCTTTTTGGTTGCAAGTGCACAGTGCCAGCTCATGTTGAGCTTCTCATCCAGCAACACTCCCAAATTGTTGGAAGTTACCATCAACACATTCCAGGACCCTCTAGGATTGCCCATGACCTCTAGGATTGTTGTGTTGTCTCTCTAACAGATGCCAAGGTAGTTGAAGTCCCCCATGAAGACCAGAGCTGGCGAATATAGGTCTGCTCCTACTGTCTATAGAGGGCCTCGTCTGCTTGGTCTCCCTGGTCAGATGGCCTGTAGCAGGTCCTCACTATAATGTCACCTATCCCTGCTCTCCCTTTACTCCTGACCCATAAGCTCTTGATTGTTTCCTCATCCATGCTCAGCAGAGTTCCGTGCACTCCAGCTGACATCGATGGCATCACTGCCTCCTCAACCCTCCTCCCTGTCCTTTCTAAAAAGGCCTGCATCCATGAAAAATGACTGATCTTATAAAATTTCTAATTAAAATAATTTTTAAATGCTAATTTATACAAATATAATCAATTAAATCCAAATAAACTGTAAAATTTTAAGGACTGCATATCACAGTAATTCTAGTGGAATAGATGTTATTTGAATAAACAGCCTGGAATCTGACAGGTTTGGTGAGGTTGGAAATAACAAAGGAAAGATGAGGAATATAATACTGGGATGATTATCAGGATGAAGTGAGTCTCTGAAATAAATAATTGTTTTGTTGGAAGGGAAAAGGATAAAAAAAGCTTGCTTTATATTGCGTTTATTTTAAGATAAGCAATAGCAAAGACACTATCTAGATGACAAGGTGATAGAGTGTGACTTTCAGACTTAGAAACAGCAGCCAATTTCAGTCTCTTTCAGGCAGTTTTTAGCCTCACAGATTATGTAAATTGAGAAGGGCCTCTGGAGGTCATCCAATCCAACTTCCTGCTTGAATCAGGCTCAATGGATCAGACAGCTCAGGACAATGCTCATCTGAGTTTTGAGTATCTCCAATGATGTAAATTCCATAATGCCTCTGGGCAGTCTGCTCCAATATTTTGCTGTTCACACGGTAAAGTCTTTCCTTATATCTAAGAGGAATTTTACTTTCTCAGAATTGTGGGGTTTACCTTTTCTCCTGTTACTGTGCACCTTCAAGAAAACTCCAGCTCCATTTCCTTCATTAGGTAGCTGAAGACAGGAATAAACAAAACAAATTACCTCACCTCTTGTGATGTTGTATGTGTGCCAGCCACCCAGAACACGAGCACCTTGATCCTTGCCTAGAGATTGCAGCACATGACATGGAAGCACATGATTTAAGATGATTTTAAGTCTGGATAAATCTGAACAGAATTTTGAGTGTGTGTCCCATTCCCTAACCAGGACTGTATGGCTACCAGCACGCACAGGGTGCCAACTATACATTTGAAGAGAAATCACACTAAGTGCAAAAAGAACAGATTAAACATACTGCGGATCTGCAGATCAGCTTGTGCATGCAATGAACAGTTGCCTGGGATTTCTGGGAGCCACGCAGCACATTCAAAATTATTACTACTGTAAATGGGCTGTTTGGCATTGAGAAATCCTGAGCAGACAGACTGTATCAAGCAGGATCAATGAGAGAGATATATCCACTCAGTTCCACTTCGCTACATCTGCATCTGCCACCTCTCATTGCTGTGGGTGATTAACGCTGAAAGGAGAAATGCAAAACAATATCACATGATTTACAGTTGTTTTTATTTCTATGCAGAAGCTTCATCTGAATTACGTCCTTCTGGGTGACTATATTTTTTGATGGAATTTTTCTATATTTGCTTTATATTCTGACATTTGAATCTTGGTTGTTATAATATCATAAGAACTTGTTGCTTTAGTATCATAAGGACTTATTTTATGCATAACAGTCAGAGAATGGACACTATAGCATCATATGTAATACCAGAAAAATAGATTTGATAGGCAATATATGGGCACATAAAGTTTCCAAGTTGAACAGTGTTTCACCTGTATTTTAAGCACCTGTTTTATACCAACCCATTGTGATTTTATATACATTATAAATTTTCAAATCACAGTTAAGCCCGCAGATAACCTTCAGCATTGATTTTCCAAGAGCAGACTGTTCACATATCAAAGAAACAGAACATTCAGAGTGGAGATGACCATTCCATGAAAGCAGTGTTGATATAAATCACATAATAGAATAATGAAAGCATATTCTATCCTGTGGACAAGAAAAAGACAATAAATATGCATTTTTGGTAATGAGGCAACAATTGTGATAATGAGGAACTTACATAAAGCCTTTGAATGACAGCAATAATCTGATTGCTTCAATTTTCTGTTATGTATACACACACATATAAAAATAGTTATTGATACAATAATGTCTGTATCCTGTTCTCGTGTTTATTGTCATTTGGTTCTTGTGATACCCTGTGTATCTCACACGAGGAGCTTCAGGTTAGTTCTTTGTCTGTACTCTTTTACATGGTCTAGAGATGAAGTCATGCCACCAAGAGGAACCTTGCTCTTACAGGAAACAGGAGTCATATCTACCCAAGAGGAACTTTTCTGGTGCACTTCCTGCAGCTCTCCTAAGCATGTCCACCTGGGCAATAGAAGTAGTGACAGGTTAAGTCAGAAAGTTTTTCCCTTCCAGAGAAATGGTGTTAATCCTGTAGGTTCCTTCCTCCAGTTATAATCTAAAATACCTGTGATCTTTTTTATTTCAATATACATTCAGTAAAAATATTGGGTTTGTTTTCTGATTTAGGTTTTTCTTTTTCGCTATTCCTCCCCTAATAAAGCCTAATATTTATTATATTTTTCTGGCCAGCACTGAGCACTGAACTAACATTTCAAGAGAATTCCCAATTGCAAGGACAATTCCTGAGTTTGCAGGACTATCACCATGTGGATAAAGTTTACTCTTTTTTTCCCCATTCACTCTGGTTTGCATTTAACCTACACTAAGTTATACAATCAAGTGCTTAATATTCAAAGGTCCTGTTCTCAGTTATTCCCAGGAAATAGAATTAACTTCTTCTCCATATTATCTGTGAATCCAGTCAATGGTGTATGCTATGTTTTTCTTCATCGAGTGTAAAAGGAGCTTAAAATGGAGAGGGTCAGAAAATTTTATTTTAATCAAATTCTATATCGTCATAAGATTTGTCTTACTTTTCAAAACTCAAGAAATTAGAAATTCAGCCTTGTGAAATAGTCTTTTTCAAGCCTAAAATATGCTCAGCTTTCATTAGCATTCAGTTTAATATTTGAGTTTAATATTCGTGATTGCACTGAAACTATCATCAAAGAGCAGAGTGGAAAGGCTGCCAGCGCTTTGTCTTTAGCAGTGTGTTTAATGTCTGTTATAGGCACATACTTTCAAAATCAAAGAACCAGTTTTATAATTTTATTTGTTTCAAGAGGGTATCTTCTACTTTCACCCTGTGAGGTATCTTTATTTTTCTTTCATTTTATTTTTTAAAACTCTGGCTAGAGTAGTGCTATGGCTTCACCATGTAAGACCATGTTAAACCGAGCTGAAGATGCTTTTGGAGCACTTTCCAAGTGGCTAGGGTCAATGTGGATTATTTTCAGGGTATCCAGTTAGAAACTCTATGCCCTTCCAGCTGACTAAATCAGTTGCTTAGAGAATGACTGACAGAGAGGCTGAGGAGAGTTTCCTGCAAGCACAAGCACAAAAGCTTTCTATCATAGTTTTCTATCACAGAAGAACAGGGAATCTCTTAGGGAGCTTATAACACGTACTGCTGAAGAAAGGAAAAGACCAAAGTTCACTTGTTTAGAAATTAAGATTGTCTTTCCAGTCTTGTGCTGAAAGGAATTCTTATTTCTCTCAAGACCAAATTCACACTGTGTATCTGTCTGTCAGCTTGCTTTCTGGTTCATCCCACAAATACTCAGATAGTCAACTGTAATCAAAATGTTGCCGAAGACATCACAACTGCAAAAGGTCTCAGAGGAAACATTTCACACTACGTGGCTGAGCTTGCATTGACTTTGCCACAAAGGTCTGCACCTTGGGAAGAGGATGTGATTGTTCCAGCTACGATTAAATAAAAATTAATTTAATTGCTTCTTAATTAATTATGAAAGCAGAGGAAAAACACTGGTGTATATGAGATTTGGATACATTTATTAACACACTTGTTGGAAGATTTGTACCTTCCAGTGTAACAGTTACATCCTGGGTGTGCAGGCACAAAGTGTTTAAACACTCAAAATTCAGCTCCTCAATCACTCATATAAAAATATCAAAATACCTACATATTTTTGATAATGAGAAAATTACAACTTGTTCAAAAGATTAACCTAAATTACTATTTTAGTTATATATTAGATTAATTCCCTTTCTCTTACCAACCTAATTCTTGATAAGGAAAAAGTAGTAGAGTGCCAGAACCTGGTGAACTTGTCTGTGAGGGGCTGCTGAAGAAACTGAAATCCCTTGAGAGATTTCAAGGTCTGTTCCTAGCAGAGAGTAGCTGAGCATTTCAGCTGCTGTCACCAGACTCTCAGGGTTGAGCAGAACTTTAACACCAATGTGTACTTTTTCCTTTGGTTTAACTAGAGCAAATATACATTTTGCTGGGTTGATTTATTGGAAAAAACACATTTATTACTATTTTTATGATAACTTTCATCAGTTAAACTCAAGAATTTTAAAAGAGAGAAACTTGATATCTCCGAGATGTTGTAGAGTTACAGTGAGGGTTTGTGAACACTGAATTGCTCAGAGATTGCACAGAAAACTCCATTGGACTTATTCTGTGCCCAAAACTTCTGCTTAGTGTTATTCTGACAAAAGAGTTCCATTAGCCATTTTAGGATCCTGAAAGTCTTGTGGAATGGCAGGTATTAGTGGTGAATTACACACACTGAAGATTCCCTCTATCCCAAAAGGAAGAGCAGAAAAGAGAGAGGTTCAGAATGCACACTTCTTTCATCAGGTGGCCGTAACACAAATTTCCTGTTCCTGGTCTTTTTGTAAGCTACTGAGGAAGGTGGAAGGGAGCTCATAAATCTTTTGCCTTTTTACTTTGCAACAATTTACAGGCTCTGAGGCAGAATCTAATGTTGAATAGAGTTTCTTCTTTAACACTTGCTGCTTATATAAAGGAGAAGGTAATGTGTATGTGTTTTTGTTGGTGCTATTGCTGTGGAGAACAATTAGACTTATAACCCTTAAAAGCAACATTTCTATGTCACTGCATGTAGGCATAAAGTAAATAGTATTGCACTGATGAGATTTAAAAACTGTGATGTCTCCAAGCATTACAGCACCAGTAAAAATGCAGCCAGCAGCTTAGCAATGGTGAAAGAGATAAACAAGCCTAATGCATTGTTTCACATATTTTGTGTTCATACATCAAATAGTTTCTCTGTTGAGGTTTTGGCTCTTTGGCCAGCACAATCTTTTCATGTCTTTGCTGATATGAGTTTATTGAAGCTTTATTTTTTCTGCTTGTTTACCTTCCTGGCCAGACTGTGCAACAGAGAGTACTTGCATATTGTCTACATTTGATAGAAGAAAAACAGAAAGTTACGTATAGAAAATAGTATTTTTAATATAATGTATAGGCATTTTCACTTTCAGCTGAAGCATGTTAAACTGGCTTACTGAAAATAAGCATGCGGAGAAAAACAGCACATCTGTGTCATAAGTACTGTAGAAAGAGCTAAACAGCTAAGAAAGCTGCCAGTTATTTCTCCACATGAGGAAACTATGGTAGAATAAATGACAAGTGTTTCTTTGCATTCTTGTCTAAATTCACTGTAGAATAGGTTCATGTGAGTTGAAGCCTCTGAGCTCACTTTTAAATATTTTAAGAGAATGTTGTGTAAAAGCTCAAATCTAGAGAATTTATCACAATGTCTTGCAGAGACTGACTGTTAGTTCTCTGAAAGTAAATAAAATGTCGTGATGAGTGTATATGGAATATGCAGACATTTTCAGGGAAAAACAAATTCAAAATCTTACTGAATTTTATGGCTTCCATTTCTTAGTCTTATCTTTCTGGTTTCTATTCTAGAACACTTACTTGTTGCCAGTAAATAGCCCTGCTCATATTCTGCTGATTTCACTATCAAGGATTCATAATGTTCAACTCATAATAGAGCAAAGGTTGATTGTTTTCCTTTTATAGCACTCTAAGACATGTTCCATACTTCGCAGTGCAAATGTAATTAGAATTGTAACTTGAACAAGTGTGCTGGTTTTGGTTGACAAAGAGTTAATGAAGATACCTTGGAGGTGGTTAATGGATAAAACCAATGGATTAAACTAGGATAAAACCAGCAATCACATTATTCAAAATAATTTTAAACAGTTTATGCTTAAAAAGGAATTGTGTTTGGCATTTAATTTTTAAAGAGTTAAAATTCTTCTGAAAAAGTCTGGTCATATCTAGATCACAGTACAGAACAAAAATATTATAAAGGTGGTGTACAGATTAAGTTTCTGAATAAGTAAAGTAACAGTTGTTTCTGAAGGAACCACTAGATGCAGCTGTTTGGATTTTAAAATCTTTAAGTTGCTTCAGATTTTTTATTTATATTTACCTAATTTATTATATTTGGTTCTTAAGCCACTGGGTACTACCATATATAAATAATGACAACTAGGATTCATGCAGGATTTTCTGTTTTGTTGTATTGTGTTATTATTTTTCAATGTCTTCAAAAAGGATAGAGTATTTGTCTTCATAATGCAATAATTGAGAGCTCCCTTACATTTTTAGAATTAGCTGATATGTAAACATGGGAGTTGTATGAGAATATTTCTGGGTGAATATTATCAGCACTGAAAGAGGCTGGCAATATAAATATGATATTTACAAATAACTGTCTCCCAATACTCACAGGGAATGGCAGGAAAGTATAAATTAAAGGAGGGTAGAGAGGTAATATGTGAAGTTGTTGGGTAATCATATAAATCTCAGCAGAGTTCCATGCATAAACATTTTTTAAAAACTAATGAAAAATTTGCCATTTGCAGTTTTGTGAAAGATGTATTTTAGAAATGGCAGCATTTCTACAGTGTGGTGCAACCTTACAGTGTATACTCACTGCCTTAGAAGGCCAATAAATGCTAGGACATTGACAAGAAAATACTGTAGCATAGGCTTAGCATCCCATTGAATCAGCAATAACAATGTGGCTTTAATACTTCCCTAATAGGTTGATTATACTTCCTCAGCTTGAAGACATATGGTCAAACAATAGCATTTCTGTGATGTGTTTTTTATGAGTAGGGTAATGTTAAGCATTCAGATAGATGGTGGATTGCATTCTCAAAATATTCTAGGACCATGTTTTAAGATATGTCTTACTAAGCAGCAAACGTTTTGTAGATATTTTTGTGTGCAAAATTTAACACTGGTAATAAGCAAATATGGAGGAAAATGCTTCCTTTTCCTTCAAACTTGCTAGGAAATTTAGAAAGACATAATTCATATTTATCTGTTTTCAGATTTAAACTAGTCATAATGACTTAAACAGCAACCTTCTACTTGCTTTAAAATCTTAGTGGTTTCTCTGAGGTTAGGGGAAGTTTCTACCCATAGCTGTAAAACAGGCAGAAAAGAACACAGATAATAAACAAATAGAGAGAAATGTAAAGAAAATCTGCAACACTCTGGAAGTAAATTTGAGGCACTGGCCATTTTTAATGCTTTGTGAGGTAGGTAAGAAAAAACCTCATTTTAAATATTGTAAGATAAACATGACAATAATGCAACTTTACCTCGTTACATCTTGGACTGAAATATAATCAAAGAAACAACTTTTCACTTCAGCTGTGTTATTTTTTAGATGATTTCAGAGATCATTAGAGTGGTAATCAAGACAGGACACAAGGAACAGTGAGGTAAAAAACAATTGTATGCTGTTTTTAGAGACTTAAATATGCCTTCTTTTTACTTTGAATAAGGAAATATTTGAGAAATATTTATGAAGGGACACTTTGAATTAAAAACCTGTAGGGAAAATAGGGGAAAGAAGAAGAAAAAAAAAAAAATAAAAAGGAGCCGGGTAGTTGCTCTACACTATGTTCCTTTCTCAGCAGTATTTTCTAATGGCCTGCTAAAAGACCGCTGCACCTAAATACTGTAATTAATAACATTTGCTTTTTTTCCCCTCTGAAGACAAAGTAATTTGAGGACAGAAAATGATGCAACTTGCAGACATATAGGAAATGCAAATACCAGTGCTGTGGTTCAAGCACAACCAGATGTCTTGCAAAATTCAGTGCAGTTAAGTCACCATTTGTTTTGATTTGGCTGCAGAACAAGAAGCATAATGCAAAGTCTACTTATGAACTATAAAAATGGCAACAAACAACATACACTACCAGGTTAGAGTGGATCCATCTTTTTTAATTTATACATTTAAAAGTCAGACAAAGACTATAGCTGTATAGAAAAATGGGCACCTTTGTAGGGTGATTCATCTCATCCTAATGTGTCTGGATCATGCAACATGATTTGTGCTTCAGAGCACAAAGGGATCCAAGGGTGCCTAGTTGAAATTCAGATGTTTCACTTCTGCATACCTAAGCATAGCTGGGGTTATTTCTATCTATTATATATTCAGTAGGAAAAGGCTGTCATACAGCAAAATGGTATACAGTCAGATAAGTAAATCTCTTCACTTTTTGGAAGAAAAAGAGATTAGCTAAAATACCAGGAATTCTTATGTATGTTAGGACAATACAATTTTCATTTTGACCTTGCAGGCATAATATGTGCCTTCAGTGCCCCAGGTAATTTTAAAAAAATTTGTTATTTTATTAAGATGACACTGTATGTGCTTTAAGATTTATGTCGTTACAGTTTGGGCTTCACTAACATTCTAAGGTGCTTTACACTGGGTCTCAGATAAACTGTTAGTTTTCCTGGGAAGAATCGTCCTCTCACTTCCACAAAACAATAGTTATTTCCATTAACTGTTTGTTAAGTGTCAGCTAATGTATCCATTTGAAGTCATACTCATGAATTTTTGTAACCATTAGTGGCTATTTTTTGGAGTTTGTCTGTACATGCTGTACATGAAATGTTTTCCTTCAGTTGGAAGAGAGCTTTTTACCAACCAAACTTTTACACAAGAAGGAGATATTTGTATTGAGGTGTGAAGTCTGAAACCAGACATCGTGCCCCAGATGTGAAGCCATTATGACTTTGTTAAATAGTGGTGAACAACACATTCTTATTTCTGTGATTGGTAACACAATTTTTTTCAGCTGAACCTACCACTAAGTGCATCACAATGCTGTCTCATATGTGGTCTAAGAAGAGAAGTGAGACCATCAATCTAAGACACCAAAAAAATGGCTAAAAATTGTTCAATGCTCACCTACGGTGGTTGAAACTGTGTCAAAAGTTGAAAGTACCATGTATCCAATTATATACCCTTGAGACAGTTGAGTGACTGCTGTTATTTTGACAGAAAAATGTATTTCACATATTACGTTTCAGTCACAAAGACTTCACAGCAATCAAAAAGCCTCGCATTGTTACAGAGTTTGTAACATTGTAAGCTAAGGTAAGAATTTGGAAAGGAAGACTGAACACATCTAAAGAAAAAAAAAGCCTCATACATATAAATAAAAACATGGTCAGTTAAGAGAATGATTGTACTCTGTTTTAAATTACTTATGAGTATTTTCCATGTCAAAGAGAAATGGTGTGATTGACAATAGGAGATTAAAGGATTAAAAAAAAAATCCCATTTCTATAAAATAAGTATAGGATTTAAAAGAATTCAGAAAGGGCAGGACATACCACAAATGATAAAGCATCAAACTTACGAAAGCCACACACAAGAAATAGAGAAAAATTTGTTAAAAATGTATTCCAGGGGAGGAAACATCAAAACGTTGTCTCTTTGCACCTTGTCAGGAAGGGCTTGATTGAGTTATACACAGTGGGTACATAGGAATTTGTTTTCTAGAGAATAATGCTTTGAGCAGTATGTATTAGAAAAACCCTTTCAACCTTAAACATCACAGCATTACCTTTGTAATTGACATCCATGCTCACTGAGAGCATGTGGAGGAAAGAGAAAAACAACCTCCAACTCCTTTTTGATTTCAGATATTTTGGTAGCCTTTGATTATTCTGCAGATTCTCTAAATTAGGATTTGCTGTAGTTTTATGTTAATTGGTCAAAGCAAAATATTTTGTTTACTAAGTATTTTAATCAAGATAGCAGATCAAAATAATTCTTTATTCTTATTTAGGGTTCAAGTATTTCCTTAAGATTTTCAGTTGTCGAGACTTTACAGGAAGGTTCTGTATGCAGCTGCAGTTTGATCACCTACAAAAAGCATTAATATAAAAATTATTAAACTCTTATTATGGCAGTAAATACACCAGGCAAGAAATTGAGGCATTCGAGAGCTGTGGGTTTATTCAAAATCTAAGTTTAATTTAATAAAAAATGATTGTGTTTATTGTGATGGATTTTGAACCAGACCTTTTCCACACTACCCACACTCTAGCAATTCATTACTGGATGACGGATGGATTAAAAGCAGCACAAAAGAGAAGGACTTTAGGATACTGTTGGGTGAAAATTGGATATGAGCCAGAAAAGTGCACTTGCAACCCAGCAGGACAAAAATATCCAGGGCTGCAGAAAAAGAGGCAGGACAAGGGATGTGATTCTGCCTCTCTGCTCTGCTCTTGTGAGACCCCACCTGAAGTGCTTTATTCAGCTCTGGGGTCCTCAGTACAGGAAAACACGGACTTGTTGGAAATGGGCTGGGAAAATAGCCTTCGTGTATTGAAAGGCTGAGGCAGTTTGGGTGGTTCAGCCTTCAGAGGAGAAGGCTTCAGGGGGACATTATTGTGGCCTTTCGATAGATAAAGGAGGCTTATAAGAAAGACAAAGAGGGACTTTCATCAAAGCTTGTGGCAACAGAACAGAAGGCACAGGTCTTAAACTGGAAGAGGATAGATTTAGATGAGATATAAGGAAACAGTTCCTTAAGATGATGGTGGTGAGCCATTGGAATGGATTGTCCTGGGAAGCTGTGGATTCCCTGTGCTTGAAAGTGTTCAAGGTCAGATTAGGTGGAGCTTTGAGCCTCCCCATGTAGTGAAAGATGTCCATGCACATGGCAGGGTGTTGGACTAGATGATCTTAGAAGGCTCCTCCCAATCCAAATCATCTCATGGTACTATGTGATAAACCACAGGCAATACTCATTATTTGTTTATTGTAAATACAAATCTTACTCCGTTCTTGTCTAACCTTCTGCAACTCATTGTCTAGTAGGGAATTTCCATGCTCTCCACCACAATAAGAAAGGGATGGGCCTTGCTTCCAAACTTCTGATGGCCATCTTGTTGTAAGGCTGAAAAATGATAAAGAAACAGGATACACATCAGACAGTTTGGTGTAATCTTTGTCTAAAACTATAAAAATCACAGGAGTAGCTGCCTATTCTTTTTCTCTTTGCCATCTGTTACTAAAACAGACACAGGATGTAGTAGTAGCTGTCTGTAAAACCATACAAGTATTCCCAAAGGACTATTGCAGTATCCAAGTTGTATCACCCAAATGTTAGGATAAACAAGACAAAACTCTTCCCAGGGGTACTTTTTCCATAATGAATATTGCATTAGACACAATACAAAGAAGCCAGAGAAGAGACAAGTAAATCAGAATGTTTGGGGGTTTGTGGGTTTATTGGTTTTTTGTTGTTTTTGCTGTTGTTGACCTGCAATGAGCCAATTAAAATCATTACTTTTCTAGATTAAGTTGTACAGTCCAAACTTGTATAAAAACCCGATTAAAGAGCTGATAAAACAGGCATCTTGGATCACTGGAAGGAAACAGTAAGTTCTGTTCTGTGCATGGCAGAACAATTTGTAGAATCTAACAGGGGAAACACTTTATTTTAGATAGTTTTACCTATATTACAGTTTTCATTAAAACAGGAATTAAACAAGCTATTGAAAGACATAACTAACTAGGAATTCTGTTATTTGTGTAATACATCTAGGATAGGCTCCTTTAATATCAGTAGAGACAGCTGCTGGAAGCAATACTGACATTGATAACATACAGAGCATTTGATGTGAGCCTCTGAAAATGACATCTTCCTGCAGACAAAAGAAGACATTCAGACTACTGGTTGAGATACAATCAATAACTGAACGCTACATGAGACAAATCTCATAATTAAAATATTGTTTATGAAGTTAACACAAAACATTTTAGGACTCTTGCCAGATTAGGGTCTGAAAACTATTTGGTTACGGCTATGTATTTGTTAATGCTGAAAAAATACAGCTTTGATGCCTAACCTGAGGAGTAAGGCATTCCAGCATACTAGGATCTACATAACTATACAGACGTTACAAAAAAATAGTAAATTGCTTCCAGAGAAATAAATGGGGGGAAAAAAGCTGTTTTCCCGAAATCAAATGTCTTTTATTCCTGTTTTCCTGACAATGCAAAGGAATCAGCCAGCAGTAGTAAGTCAGAGGCTCTGCAGAGCTAGAATGCTTACATGATATACATGAGATACACTCATTTGTCTAGGTTAAACTGCTGTGCCAGCTCAGTGGGCATTCATGGCCTCTACAGGCTAAAAATTTGAGCAACATTTGATGAAGATAAGAATACTTGCTTAGTCAACTATACTAGTAAATATTCAGCTACAACAGAATCACAGATTAAGCTAAATTGGATTATCAAGTATAACTCCTGGCCCTCCATAGCACCATCCTAAAGAGTCACACTGTGTGCCGAAGAGCATTGTCCAAACGCTTCTTGAGCTCTGTCAGGCTTGGTGCTGTGACCACTTCCCTGGGGAGCCTGTTCAGTGCCCAACCACCCTCTGGGTGAAGAACCTTTTTCTAATATTCAACCTAAACCTCCCCTGACACAATTTCAGGCCATTCCCTCAGCTCCTGTCCCCAGGCACCACAGAGAAGAGATCAGTGCCTGCCCTCCTCTTCCCCTCATGACAAAGTTGTAACTGCAATGAGATCCCCCTTAGTCTCCTCTTCTCCAGGCTGAACAGACCAAGTGACCTCAGCCACTCCTCACACAGCTTCCCCTCAAGGCCCTTCACCATCTTTGGTCCCCTCCTTTGGATGCTCTCTAATAGTTTATATCTTTCTTACATTGCAGTGACAGCACATAGTATTCAAGGTGAGGCTGCCCCAGCTCAGAGCAGAGCAGGACACTCCCCTCCCTTGCCTGGCTGGTGATGCTGTGCCTGATGCCCCCCAGGACACAGGTGACCCTCCTGGCTGCCAGGGCACTGCTGACTCATGTTCAACTTGCCATCAACCAGGACCCTAATCAACCACTAAATCTCTCCGTTATTTTTTGACAATAAACAATTTGAGGGATTCATAAATACTGGTTTTATTTGAAAACTCCTTGAAAAAGTAAATTGATTATATCTATTAAAATAAATAAAATTATGCTAAATTATTTCTTCAAGGAAAGGAAATTTTCATGGCTGAAATGTACTTTATCCACAAAGTTCTTTTTTCTCCTATTTCTGTAGTAAAACTGGATATGCAACTTTGAGACTTTCTTCTAAAATATGATTGAGAAAAATAGAACAAAACCACACATTTTCTCATTTTTTTAATATTTATTGATTTTGAATGAACTTTCTTCATAAAGCATTATAAAATACAAAACCATGCACCTGTTTCATTTTCTAATGATTCAATTTAAATTAAATGTATTTCAACATTTCGAAAGACCTACTAGATTAGAAATTAGCCTTTTTTTTCCTTTACCTGTGCTGAAATGCATTAATCCTGGTAGATTCACTGAAAACAACCATAACAACAGCAAACTCCCCTGACTTTCTGTTCCATCTATAAAGGATGTAGAGAAGCCTCTTTTAACACACAAAGCTCTAAATTAAAACAACAAAAATGACACCTATATTATTTTCATTTTAGTATTTAACCCACACCTGTCAATTACAAATAACCTATTTTATCAAAAATACTTATATTGGGAGCAGCAATCAAAGCTCCACTGAAATATTGATTAAACACTTTGAGGAACAGAGATTATTGAAGTCACTGTTACTATAAGTGTTTAAATCAGTTACATAACAAATTTGAGATCTATACTTGCATATTTCAAGTTTTATGGGATTGTACAAATATGACACTTACTTGGAGATATCGTAATGATGACACCAGATCAGTTAGGCCTTACCCTAACTCACAAACAGGCTTGTCTGAGAAATGGTCTTTTTAGTGTTTGATCTCCATGGAAATGACTTGAAGTAAAGATGACCTTAAGGATTTATTTTCTGGAGGGTTTTTTTTGTTTGAAATAACAATGATTATTAATGTAAACCAGAGGATATTAATAGGGAACAACTGTCTTTTGTACTGCTAAGCCTTCCCAAATTACAAGGGAAACAGCTACTGACATCAGGATCTTTAAAAAGAAATTAAAATGTTCCATGAACCATGAACATGGTCTATGAACAAGTAGAATTGCAGTGTACCCTGATGGTATATATGAATTTCTGGTGATTTCTTGCTGTGCCTTTCTTCAGTATGGAAAGAGCAAAGAAATTGGGACATTTTGAATGAATGGCAAAGAAAATTCTGTTGATTAGAAGTCATAGGGTGTCTCTTTCCTAGGGTATTATATTGTGTCAGTCCTAGCAATCCAGATTTCGCACTATTGTGGAGAAAAAACAGTCCCAAGGAAATTATGTCTTCTCACTTGAGTAGAAATATGTTTATAGGCTAAGTGGTTCCATGGATTGGATGTTGAAATAACAGGATTTTAAACTTTGAGTGTTGACATGGAAAATGAATTAAAGGAGCCAGAGGTTGCCATAAATTTTCCTTGCGGCCAAACTCAATGTAAAAAGACAAAAGTTGATGATACGAAGTTTTCAGGCCAGGAAAATTGTTACTAGCCCTTTGAGGACAGTTTTATTGTTCCCTTGTGTCTAAAGGCTGAGACACCAGGAAGAAAAATGGCAAGGCTATCATTGAAGTCACTGATTAAATGGGAAAAATGCCTGTGTTAACAGTTCTACAAATATTGAGGATTTGAATCCATGTGGGCTTTTTTCGTTTGGTTGGGGGGGTTTGGTATTTTTTAATGTTGAGAATCATGTTAGAGAAGTCTTTCAACTTAGATCTTTACTTTTCTAGAACTGCAAGCTGCTCTTGCTTATTCTTCCCACCACAAAGTTCTTTGTAAGGCTGCTTTAGATCATGCTGTTATTATAATTATTTTTTACTTGAAGTGCTCAAATTATATTAAAGAATGCAATGACATTTTCATTAAGTATCTAAATATAATGACTAACTGTGAAAAAACGCCTCTGTTTTGAAATCTTTCTGAAAGTTTTGTCGTGCTTGAAATGGGAAATAATTCAAAAAATTAACTATAATATAATTCACAGAAGAAATAAGTCTGGATAGATCACAACTTCCTTTGCTGTCTTCATTATCTGTGAAGCTATCAAACTGATTAAGGTACAAGTTTTTGTTGCTTTTTATTTTTTTTAAATTATTTTGGGCTCAAGGCATGCATATCTGAGTGTCTTCAAATATCTTTCAAAAGAACAAGTTACAGTAGGATTTGTGGTGTATTGGGCACCGTTCAGTTTCTCTTTACAACACATATAATGGTAACTTGTACAAGGTAACCTCTATTTTCATTACATATCCTGTAGGACAGGATGCTTGATTTGATAGGTGAGTACACTAATCCAGCATGGCAAATCCAATGTTCCTAGATTTCTTCACTGTTGTTTTTTGTTTTTTTGGTTTTTTTTTAAATAAAAGCTAAACTGCAATGTAAAAAGAACCTGCACAAATGCCCTCAGTGAAGAGATGAAATTTTGAGACACAGCTTTTAAGAGGATCAATGTTGCAGGGCTCTGCAGGTAACATCACAGGAGATTTACAATAGAAGCACTAGATTAGTTTTAATTACCTTTTTTAGTTTTCCTTGTTCACACAAATTTCTCATTCAGTCTCAGTTGTGGAAGAGTAGAAGAGCTGCTTATGGCAAGAAAAAAGAGCTTGACTCAGTGCTTTGTCCTTTTTTTCTTAAAAGATTATGGTGTAGCCTGGGGTAGCATTATAATGAGGCGTGTTACTGTTAAGGGAATAATGTAGCATCTCCTACCTCTAAGTCTCAGGGGGTAAAGATTATTTCTCATGACTGCTTCTATCAGGTGCAGTTCTAGAAGGAATTCCTGTATGTCCCATGACAAAACTACCTATTTGGTCTATAAACTAAAAACTCACTTTGCTTTGCTAATATATTTCGTGTTCTTGTTCATCTTGCAGGTTTTTTTGGCGTTGAACATCAGACACCACCTCATGATTTCTTTTTCCTCCACATGAGCATAAGTCATGAAAAAAACAATAATGGAAATAGAACAGGTATCATGAACAACAGATTTTTATGGACCTTTGCCATTAAGTCCTGAAAGAATGGTGTGAGGTTAATCATCTTGGTATTATATCACCCTAACCATTCCTAGAGTTTATACATTTAAAAGGAACATAGAAAACCCCAAACACATCCAAACCAAGAAACAGTCAAAGAGGGAGATCAGAAGGCTTCAATTCTTTCAGAATATTGGGAAGAAAAAGTGACTCAATTAAAGAAAGTTATTTCACAGAGCAGAAATATTTAATACTATAAAGACAATAATTTGATAAAATCTGTAATAAGAATATAGAAGACAAATTCAAATAAAAAATAAGATGTTAGTTTTAGTGGTATGAACCACTAGGACAAAACACCAAGGGGAATAGAAGATTTTTTACAGGTTGATGCTGCAACCTGAAATTTTAGGATTTTTTGAGAGTACTTGGAGCTAATGGTTTTGGAAGTCAGAATATGCTCATATGGTCACTTATTTTGACTGTGTGCATATTATAGAGTGCCTTACATTAATCGCTGTTTGAAATGGGCCATATTTTTAATGATAAAAATATTCTTCAAAAATAATTAAAGTGCTTTTATAACCTGAAAGAAAAAATAGGATCTTGGTTGGCTACTGTTCACCCTTCCACTGGCATAAGAGACAACGTATGCATTTTATCAGCCTCTAGAAATTGCCCTAAGATAAATTTCTTCTAGATAAAGTCTTCACAAGGCTGGTAAAAAACATGTGGAAGTTTTTCCCTATGGAAGAATCTTTAAGTAACAAAGGATTTAAATTCGGAATGAAGTATAGGATGGAAAGGCATCATATGGAGGAGCTGTCTTCAAAGATACTACGCTGACGTATCTGACTTTGGTGGGAGATTTTTCTCCTTCTCCTGCTACTAATCAGAGGAACAATTATTTGATGAGCATGTTTATGTTCAAAATCTGGAAAATGCCTCAGAAGAAACTTTATTCTGAATAATTGCAGCTTAGGATTGTTAGATGGAGGGAATGTTCATTGAGTGATTGAAGGAAAAAATATCTCTGAAGCCTGTCTTGAGAATCAAACATCTCTTTTTATATTTTAAATATAGTTAATAACTTGAAGTTATTTTAAAATGAGGTTTGTTCCATTTTAAGATGTATATATATATGTTGGATCCTTTGTTCCAGCTCTATGAAAGTGTCACATTTAGCACACCAAAGGCATGCACTGTCTTTTCTACTCTCAGAACAAAATAAAAGGATCATCCTTTGTTGGTCCCGAGCCACCACTAATTTTATTGCTCTGATCAAATTACTTATCTGTAAGAGAGGATTGATTGAAACTCTGTCTGTTGGCTGTAACTTTTCCTGAACTTGAAAACTGACTGCAGTGATATTTAGGTATCGTAAGGCTGTTTGAGCACCTGCAGCATGTGAACTAAAGCTTATGCCATTCAGGTTTAAGTCACAAAATAAAAGCTGTTTTTTCCCCCCATCCTATCACCAGTAGAGGTTTGAGAAACCAACCTTCTGTTCTCTAGTGGTGGTTTGTAGCAGACAGCATCTAATATCTACTATATTACACTTCATGTATAATTCTAACATCATATGTTAAAATGCACAAATATTGAAGAGGACTCATTCTGTGCTGTCAAAGATTTGGAAGCAGACAATGCCATATTTGACACAGAATGTCTCTCCCAATCAGTTATTTTTAAAGAGTTCATACAAAGGATCACAGAGTTGTAAGAATACAAAGAATTTTCTGAGTTGGAAAATATCCACAAGGGTCTCCTGGCCCTGCATGAGAATCACACCATGTGCCTGAGAGCATCATCCAAATGTTGGTTTTTTTTTTAAATCTTTTGTGGTTTTTTTAATCTTGTGCCTTTTGGTGCCTCTCAATTTTGTTTTCAACACCTTGAATTTCTGCTAAACATTTGTCCATCTATTTAACACAAACAATAGTTTGATCAGAGACAAGTTACTGGATTCATTAAAGGGGAGACAGATGAAATCTAATGGTTTCTCATGCACATGTAGCATCTAATGACCTCTTTGTATCATGACCTCTGTAAGTAACTGGAATAATAGCCACCCATCTTCTACACAGAAAGTTAATCCAATTAACCTTTCACTCAACTGCTCACTGTAGTTTTTTCTGTGGCTCAAGTGAATTTCACTTGATCTGTGAGTTAGTTGCAGTGGAAGCAGTTTACTAACATCTCCTGTGAGATTTATATGTTGTTTTAACCTTATTTTGCTCTGTGTCCTGCATTGCAGTCCTCCTTGAGAACACCAACTACAACAAGCGTGGGACAGAGCGAGAGCAGAAATTCTGTGCGATGAAGACATAGCTACAGCCAGCCCTCTGACCCTGTGGCTAAAGTATCCAGAAATCATGGGACAGGGGTCTGCTGACTCTATTTCTATAAAACCTAAGCTAAGAAAAGTTGCTTTTTGAACTTTCAAGTATAATATTTCATAGCAACTATTTTATAAAAACTCTTACTGAGAAAGTTGCAAATACATAAATTAGGAAATTAATTCCTAGTTTCTAGAAATGTAGAATAATACAGAAACTTAAACTGTAATATTTATGATGAAATAAACCACTGGCTATGCATGCTCCCAATCCACTAACCCTCACAGACATTTATCTGAAAGCCTCCATGATTTGTTTCAGAATCTTAATAAATATGATGGATTAGTGAATTTCATTTACTGTGTATTTATTGTGAACACAAAGTGCTATTAATATATATCATAAATTCAAAAGTTCAACCTTTTGAGCAAACAAGCTACTTTGAACTTCAGCATTTTTCTGTGTTGACAGCACTGACCTTTATCAAGCAAAGTAACTTCATTAAAATTAAAATTAAATATTTGAGATGTTACACTCACAGCAAAAAGAGCATGACTTACTGAGGACAAATCACTTTTGATTTCAGATCTTTGTTGGTGTTGATCATTTTGTGCTACGGATAAACAGAACAAAAGGTCTTTGTGAGCAGAGATGCATACAGAAGGAAGGCACAAGGCTCAACCCAGGACTGGAAAACCACCACTGGTTCAGCTAAGGAAGCCAACAACCTTCAGCAAAATCTGCATCCTGTCCTTCATTGCAGCAGTCGGGAACCTGTGCAGCATCACATTGCCTGATCTTTACCATGGCAGTAAAATGGTGTGTGTCTTTCACCGATTTGCGTCCACTGCTGTTCTTGGCCACTGACGAGACTGGGAGATATTTTAGAATATTCTTCTGGACACAATCCTACATGATACTCTCTAGGGTGACTCTAACTGAGCACATAGGGTGAAACAAATGATCCCACTGTCGTTCCTTCCAATCTTACCC
The DNA here is from genome assembly GCA_013397895.1 of Origma solitaria. Classification (NCBI taxonomy): domain Eukaryota; kingdom Metazoa; phylum Chordata; class Aves; order Passeriformes; family Acanthizidae; genus Origma; species Origma solitaria. Next base: position 758,525 of record VZRL01001308.1, on the reverse strand, counting down.
ATTCTGTGATTCTGTGTTCTGTGATTCTTTGTTGACCTGGGGATCATGCTACCCCTGTGCTTGTAGCCCTGGTCAGACCTCCGAGCTCAAGTGTGGAGCCCAAACACATGGAGCTTGTTACATATAATGATTTCTTGTGAAATGCCGTTCTGTCACTCACTCCCTGCCCTGCTCATCTACCTCACATAGGGACCATGGAGTCCTCTGGAGAAGACCCAAGAGGAAGAGGGGTAGAAGCCAACAAATAATGTTAAGGCTCATTTGAAGAAGCTGCCCACTGCGATGGCCAGAGTCGCAAGCCAGAAGAGCTCACTGATTCAAGAGGAGGACAGAGGAACTGCTAAAGTATTGCCTACTGAGGTCATGTATGCCATGTTTCAGTGGGCCTGAGCAGGCCTGAGAGCAGGATGTCTGGAGTCACCTTAAAACGATCCACACACACATATAGATACAATGGTGGTCGCTGTGGGACACTGAACCAGAGATCTGCAGTGAGTAACTGACTGTGTGTGTCTGTCTGCATATTGGGAGGATAATTTCAGAGGGAATAAGGTCATCTCCAAAGACCTCTTCCAAAGCCAGCATGAGTTCTGCAGGAACAGAAATACGTGTTTGGAAATAAGTAACTTAGTGAGTTTCATTCAGGAAGTATGAATTCTTCCGATGACAGAGTTATTTTTTAGCACTTTCCCTTTGCCTGCACAGCTTCAGCCTCTGAGTAGGAAAAGGGGGACGGAAATTATTTGCAAGCACTAATCACCAGGGGGGCAATGAAGTAAAAAAGGGCAGAACAGGTAAAAGATACACAGTAGATTGCTATTTGCAAGTATTTTAATGCACTATCTACAAAATCACTCACACAAGCACAACATAACCTGAAAATATTCTTGCTCAGGTCCAAAATTGTAGATAATTTTAACATCCATGCAGTACTACATGCTGTTGAAATATTCCCAGAAGATTAAAGTTCAAACTTTTATATAAGGGCCAAGTGAACTGGATACTTCATTTTTTTTTGCAGATAGAAAACATTTGGGACACTTTCTTGAGTTCAAGGGTATAGAGTATAGATACAGTCAGAAGTCCATTAAGAGTGATTGCACACAAAGTGCTTTTTGGATTCTACCCTAAGGCAGAACTACTCAGAGGAAGGCAAGAAGGCTAAATACAGGCCATGTTCTTTGGATCTAAAAGTTAAACAAAGCATCCTTACAGTGTCATTATGTGTCCACAGAAATAAAGAAAACAAACATGTAGATTACAAGTCACTAGTTTGTTTCAAATTATGTTACAATGAGTTGGTTTTTTGTAAGCAGAATAAATGGCTACTGAAATAATTAATTAATTTTTAAAAAGAGATAATTCAACAAAATACAGAAATTGGAATCCTATTGTTGGTTCTTTCTCCTGCTTTGTCAGCAGCTTTTCTTCCTGTTTCACTAATCCTTCATTGACTAAATTCTGAAGATATTAGAGAGAACACCCTGTGGATTTTTTCCTCACATAAGCACATATCTGATTGGATTCTCAGGGTATGTGTCCATAACAGGAGATTAAATGTACCAAGGTCTGTCCTCTGGACTTAAGCCTGAGACAAAATGGTCTATTTATGCTCCTAGCTTTCAAAGGGAAATGACCATGACCAAATTACCTGTTTGGAAGATTCCTGGATCTACTCCCTAACAGCACTGGGGAACTCTTTATTGCCCTGTGAAACCAAGCCAGGCACATCTAACAATTTAATAGGAGAGATGATTGCAAGCTAGTGCTCATTGTTTAATGTTGAATGTAGGGGTACAAGTGTGCCTTTCAAGTCAGCCAACAGCCCAGACTGTTGTCTCCTCTTGGCTGCTTGAAGGAGATATGGGACTTTGCTGAGGCTGGGCCATTACAGGTACAGAAGCCACCATGAGGGCTGAGTCTGTGCTGTACTGGTGCTAATATGTTAGTGGACTTGAGTATTAACATCTGGTCCTTTCTGTCACACTTCCAAAAGTCGCCTCAGAAACAACTGGGATTTCACTTATTCTAAATTTCCCTTTTTTTAATTTTTATGTTGTCTTCTATATAAAAGCCATGAGTTCTCAGATCACTCCTACCTTTTTGAATATGTAAACAGGCATTGCACAGGTGAGATTCCAGCTTCCTTTCAGCTTACTCAAGAAATCCTGGCTGCTTGGAACATGCCTACTTGGAACTCCTCTCCTTCTTCATCTGAACATTCATCACTACATTTTGTTTCTTTAAATAAGTATATAAAACTTGAAAAATGCCTCAATTTTTAGACTGAAGAGTAGTAGGCAAAGAATAGGTTTCCTCACAAATGTTAGTTGTGTTAAGAGTTGAATCAGAGTATTACCAGGAGGAAAACTAAGGAAGTAAATGAACAAATTTGTCTGATCAGTGTAAAAAATGGTTTATGAATATGATTATCCTTATCTCTGGGATTAAAATGTCAACTTTGATTTTTCTTAATATACAAATAACTCCAAGTAGAATTATTTTTACTGTGATTTTCTAGTCACATTCCTCCAGGTCTGGGAGAGAAGGAGAAAGACTATTTTAACAATAATTGAAATTTCTGAGCTGGTCAGAAAACCTTAATCAGGAAACTTACACTTTCTGCACCCTTAACATCAGAGAGATTAATTTTTAATAGCTAAATATATCGCCACTGTTAAATGTACAGTTCTGCCTTCCAGTACTGATTTACATGCAGAAAACGCTATGCCAGAAAATTCTCAGACAGAATAAAGATGTCTGAATAAAAGAACCTCTTTAATTTTGAAAATGTATATCATATCAGCTTTATACTGACAAAGCCATAGAGTAAAAAAGCATAAATGTTAGGTGTCTATCTTGAAGACATCTACAAATGAAGTAGTGATTTCAGAAGAACTTGCAGGATTGCTGAGGTGTGAGTCATCTGTCGGCTTTGGGTTTGGAGTTTTTGACATCTCAATTATGTTTTCCTTTGTTTGCTATAAAAGCAATCTAGATCACTAGATCAAATGGAGGTGTCTATCTCATGGTTCCACCTGTCATTTAATCCCAGAAGAAAATCCATTTTCTCTCTTTCTAACATTATTCAAATTATCTGCTGTTATGTCTTTGAATATATTTTCTGTGAAAACAACAGATAATATTATATTAAATTTATCTGTTAATTCTTTATAGGACCATTAAGAAATGGTCCTAGCTCATTAAATAGCACAAATGCATAAAACAAGGCTTATTAAAATGGGAGACACAAAATAGTATATCCCACTTTTCACTCTTTACTTTTCAACTGTAATAATATGCTTATTAAAAAATATAATTCTTGAAATATGAGAACAAGTAAATATTTTTCTCTGAATGTAGTAGAGCAGCTTATTGCAAAAATAAGCATGGAAATCTTGTCAAAATTGAGTCCCAGTAGAAGCAATGGAGGCATAGATGCCTACTAAGGATGATTGATATATGTTAGATTTCTGGTTTGGATAAGTGGAACTGCCCTTGGAAACATCTGCTCTGGAAGAGGGGTGCAGATGACCATATTAGATGCCAAGGTCTGTTAAAAATGGATACATTTCTTCAGATTAATTTTATTTGTGCTTCCACTCACATTATTTGGTAAAGCTAGAGGGTCTGTCTGGAGAAAGGGTCTTATTTTACCTATTCATTGTGAAAGAGGAGACTGCAACCAAAAGGCAGTGTGAGTAGGAGAAAGGCTTGAATATGATGGCTGAAATTACACTGCAGAATATGTCTGGGTTTTTTCCTGCATGTCACAAACTTTTCATCTAATGACATTTTAGAAAATTTGCTGTTATTCTGAAGATGGCATGGATTCTGAAACTTTAAACATGTTGGAGTATTAACATGATTACTTGCAGAGAAAATGAGAACAGATAGGAAAAGATGGTGTGAGAAAGGCAGCAGTCAGTTCCTTTCTTTATTAGTTAGTCCTTATCATTACTTGATTTCCCTTTGTAGTCATCTATTCAAAAGTTAAGCTATGCACTCATTCTATCTAGTCAATCATCATGAGTCTCAGCTCTTACTCAAAATTTCTTTCCTGAGACAATGAAAGAGTAGTAATTTACTGCTCCTTAATTGTAAGGGTGTATCATAAGGAAAACTAATAAGGTAAAGTCAAAAATAACACCACTGAGGTGGAAAAACAAAGGAGTTGTAGATCTAAATATGTGAATGAAAAATAATTTATATTAACCCACTTCTGCTAATAAATGTCATTACCAAAATTCTCATGTTCCGATATAAAATAGTCTTTATCCATTCCCTTACTAGTCCAATAAGCTGGCAATCACAGTTCAGGGCTTGTGGACAAGACAGCTTTAGAATCCCCAAAGATATTTAGGCAAGCAAGTACACAGTCTCTTGGCTCTATACATGTTCTCTCCAACACTTTTTTTTGAGTAATATGAAAAACATTCTTTGCACCACTTTGCATGGCAAAGTTCTCCTGGTAGCAAGGCAGTCTAGTGTCCACCATGCAGAAACCATCCACACCATCAAGAGGGCGTTCCTCTTCCTTTCTCTTTCAGTTCTATTTTGCACATATTGTTCTCATGTTTCAGTAACTTCAGATATGTCCTTGAAAAAAATGGATTCACCAACTTTCCTCTGTTTGATAACAGATGGGACCAAACTCCTTTCTTCTTTATGGAGCTGCTTAGACTTCTGAATACACCTGACAGTAAAAAAAAAAAAAAAAGCCCATGACCATTCTTCTCTCATTTCCTAATAAAAAAGTGTGCTTCCTACCCTCCAGTACATCAGGATTTATGCATATATAATTACATACTGAAATTATTTAGTTTATAAACTCAATAAATTGAGCTGAAGGAAGAATAAGTTGAAGGAATAAGTATTGTCAGCAGAAACATTGACGGAATTATCTGGAATGCTGATCTTGTAATCACAGGTCTTGATTTCAAAAAATATGAGGGTTTTGGTCTTTTGGCAAATGTAGGAATAGAAGACAGGACTATTGGCTTCTTTTTTCCTCTCAAAAGCTGTTAAGGTTATAACTGTTTGAAGGCAACATGACTAAGTCTTCCTTTTCTTGAATCCAGCCAGTGGTTAAATATTTATAGCAAAATCTCAGCTTAAAGAAAGCTCATGTCTTGAAAGACAGAAAAGTACACTAGCCATGCTGAATCCCAGGCATGATCCCTTCAGTCCCAAGTGCAAAACAAAATGACACCATGGTGGACTGCAAATATGTCATGTTGTTCAAGAAATCATTTATAGAATCAGCTTAAAGGGGTGAAGTATAATTGTATTCTGTTTTGGATATTGTCAATCCTCAGTTATAAGTCTGAACTGCTAATTGATGAAAGCATATTGAAATTTTAGGTGGAAAGGCCACCCTTTGATTTTGTTATTTAATGTTGTTAGTTTGACTGACAGCATACAGAGGAGGCGGGAAGGAGTAATGAAGTATTTATAGTCTGTGGTACTGTCTTTGAGAATTATATACAGGACTTTTAATGTGTTTGTAACTGGGAGTTCAATCCAATTCAATTGTCTTGCATGCATTATTAGAGCCCAGGAATTTTTATAGTTAATGGGAGCAAAGCATAATCAAAAGAGTGGCCCAGAAATGTCTTGGGGTGCAAAATATTCCTGTACACTTTAATGGTTGTAATTAAGGTTCACTGAGGAAATTAATTATAACTGGTTTCATTAGATGAGACAGAGAAGTTAACATTGTAGTATTCAACGCATTTTCAGTAAAAATTTTTCCAGCAACAGAACATACTAATGTTATTTTCAATGTGCTAGTAATGTACAGCCTCCATTTGTATTTTCTCTTAAGATTAAGAGTTTCTAATTAATTTTAAAGATCATTAGTCGGGCCAATGATTTTTGAATATGTATTCATGTTTATTGTTGCTAATTAATTAAGTAAAACTAATCACTTTTCTCTTGCTCTTTCCATGCATATTCAGTTCTGAACATCAGTGCTCATTGCGGGGCTAGGAAATCTACTGAGTTACTTAGAATTATTTTGATTTCTATATCTAAGACTGAGCTGATGATAACAGGTACAGTCTCCTACTTATCAAACCTAATGGTTTAAGGATGAAGCAGTAACCCTGTTTAAGTCAATATATGAATCAGTTAAATCATGTGAAGCTGTTATATGATCCATTCTGCACACAATGTGTGTCAACGATTTTGATCTAAAGTGTCAGCTAAGGTTTCTGCAGTGTTTGTATGGGAACTGCTTTAGTATTTATGGCCAGAAGATGCTTAAACTGCTTTCATTTTAGAAAATTACTTAGTTGCTAACTGGAAATCTTACAGTAAACTCAAATGGAGGATATATGGATTCTTCAACTGATTTAACTACTACTAGAAGGCAACTGATATATTTAATTTGGCTTGCTCCGGTTCAAAATATTGAATTATTTTGAAAATACTGAATAATATATAATAATATTGAATAATAGTTATAATATTGAAAAATATTGAATAATTCTCTCTAAACTGAGGGCTCTGGTAGTGAGATCACTGAATTGTGAATTGTGTTAACTTTTAACTTTTGTGATTCTGGGTCAAACTCACAAAGTAATTCAATTGTGTTTGTTTCAATGCAGATTTCTAAATCAAGATTTAGGCATCACTGAGAACCTTGAAACTCCCTGTTCTTAAATTGTCTATATCTGATATCTTGAGGGCTACAAAGGTGTTTGTACACAAATAATCTAAATTCTGCTTAGGTGTATCTATATTACCTGTAGTAGGTGTGAACACTTACCTACTACAAACATGCAGAACAGAACCTCCACTACCCATGCCTTGAAGCCCTAGAATCCTTACATATTTAGGTTTCAGTTGCCTATAATATCTTTAGTTGTGTTTTGGCTTTTTTTTTAAGTGGTGCTTTTGACCCTAGGTAGTGGTAGGGCACATCTATTCCTTAAGCCAGAAATCCCAATTCCAGTCAGCAAGAAATGTTTTGGGTGGGAAAAACCTATGTTCTCTCTAGCCTTCCATACTGAAGTCTGCAATAGGGCTGGGTAAGATGAGAGAAAAATCCATTGGTTACAGAGAAATGAGGGACATCTTGAAATGCAAGTACATGTACAATACAGGTCCGGAGATATGATATTGGCTTCCCCAAATAAACACTCCAGCCAGTAACTTCTAATGATGCTCACTTTTTTTCTCATCCTGGGGAACATACTACTCATACACCCACCCAATTTGTGTGCACTGTGAATCATGGTCTTTGTGAAAGACAGCACTGGCCTGTCCTGAATTTCCAAAGACATGGGGCGAAAAAATGTGGCTGAACTGCATTCTGGTCTAGAATAGGTACATCTTCTGAGAATTTTCTATTTCTTTCTAAATTTTTCAAATCATTAGATTCTTTGAATATTTTTGTTTGATATAAAGGATTTTTTTTTTTTTTTTTACTTTTCCCATATTCTTTTTAGGAATCTGACCACTAAATTTAAGGCAGAAGATTTCATTTGGTGAAAAGAGTTCCAAAATATTTGCTACTGAAACATTTGCAGTGTCACTCTTGTACCTTTGTAGAAATTCCCTCAGTTTATGATTTCATTTACTTTTCCCCATGTTGCAGAAAGCAACTGAGAAATTATGAAAATGAGGAATTATGTGGGAAACCTTAGTTACAGACAAGTACATGCCTTGCTCCAAATGCATTGTACTTCCGTATTCTGGCAAGATGGAATATTAAGGAACTCATTGTAAAATCATGCCTAAATTGATTTAAAAAAATAATTCTTATTATTAATTTTACTTAAATTATGCAACTTTTAAAAAGAGATGCTGTTGTCCATTTCAAATCTTCAAAGCACAGGCTGTTGTTGAAGGGCTGCTCGATTTCTACTGACTTCAAAGGGAACTGAAATATTTCAGCACCACAGTGATTCCTTGGTTCTTATGTGAAAATTTTTAAAGCTGTCTAAAATCCAAACTCCCATGAGAGCAATTAAACCCAAATAGATTTAAGTATCTGGACTTTGAACACTAGTTCCAAGTGTTCCTTTTCTCAGGAAAAAAAAAACACATAGGTTTTTCAGTGATTTAATGTGTCTATTTCAGCCCGGTTGTTCACTAACTACTATAAAATTTCTGCTGTGTTTTTAAGAAAATGTAGCTGGACTCTCTCATCATAGGTTTTATCATTGTCTATTGTGGAAGTACACTTTAAAGATTAAAATAATATATAACAGCATTGAAATTTAACTCCAGTTACTCTCTCAAAAAATATAACAGTGGAAAGCACTCAAGCTGGGAATAATGAAATTCTGATCCTCTGCATTTTTGAGGTTTTGAGTGCAGTTGCTCTTAGAAACAATGGATGAGCAAACAATTCCACCTGAATTACTGAATTGAAATAGATGCACACAATTGAAATAGATGCTGTAAGCCTGTTCAAGTCAATAAACCTCCACATGGGATGAATTTGACCTATTCTGTATATGATTTCAATTTTATAAAATTTCTATTGTTTGATGGTCTTTATCCAACTTCTAACATTATTACATTTCCTGGCTAAGGGATAAAATTAGGTTGAATATTTTGTTTCCTTTGAAGAGAAACAATGCAACAGGTGATTGCTCTTTTCCATTATTAGTCTTCCTTTTTAAAATTAACTTAGGAAATTTAGCTTCTTAGATATTTTAAGTAGACATTTTTCAAGTTCAGTGCAACAAAAGAACAATGGCATTTTTAAGATACAATAGAATAATTTCTGTTCAAAGACAAATGGACAAAAAAACCCAAGCACTATTTTTAGCATAAAAATTTCATATAAGTTTGCTCTTCTTTCTAAAAAAGAAATTCAACGAAGGAAAAAACACAGATCTACTAAAAATTTTATGCTTATGTCTACTGCAGTGGCTTACCTTTTGTTGTTGACCTAGCCTGACTAAGTCAGAGGAAAGATTTCCGCATTAGCGATCATATTTCAGACCTCAGCTGAATAATATGATATTGAGAGCCACATACCCTAGTATTACATGAACTTTATATGTAGACTGTTATAGAAACAGAAGGTAATCACTGAATAATTAATCTGTACCAAGAAGGATTTAATGATTGTAGGTGCAGAGGACTATCTGATGTCCTATCAATTTAAAGAGACTTTCAGGAACTGGAAAATTGAGAAATATTTAAAGATGCAGTACCAAACCAAACTATGTTCATTTCATGTTCCAATTGTAAAAGCCCTTTTTTGTAACACCAAATACAAAATATGTACTATTAACAGACATGAAAATTAAAGGTCTGGTTTACTTACGGCTCCTTGCTTGTATTTAGAACATAGGACACAATTTAGCAAAGCTAGGGCAGAAAGCAAAAGAATGCAAAAATGTAATTTCCTGGGCAAATTCCTGTTCTATAATGTCTTAATTCCATGCTTTCTACTTTCCATGACACAACATGGAACACTGACATGGAAAGTAGGCAGATGAGAAATACAGCTACTTCTTTCAACCCCTTGTTTCTTTGGGCAGGAAATCACCCCCAAATACTACATCCTGCCTGAGCAGATCCAATTACACACCGAGTGGTGCACAAAGTAGAGGTTTCAATTGAACCACGCATACGTGTGAAAATAAGTATGTGCATAATATATAATATGTGCATAATGGAAGGGCTGGACTTGAAACTTTTCTAGCTGCCAACATGATGAATACTTACATCTTGAAGACACAATTTTGTCTCTATTGTACCTGCTATTTGTAGTGGAAAAGTTGTTATTTTCTCCATGAAACAGTGCAAAAAACAAGTGATTATAACCAAAGTTTTCATTGGTTTAAGTTGGAAAGAGAAGTTTACAGAACTATTACTTATTTGAAAGTAAATCCTTGAAACAGACACTTGCTTTTTGGGTTATTTCCAGCACATGCTAAAATCAAACAGACTCCAGAATGCCTCTGTTGTGCTGATGAGCCTGCTGCAGTAGAAAATGGCATATCAGCTCTCCTAAATACAAGGCAATATCGTACCTAGGGCTACAATTTATGAGTTAGTATTTAGATAGATTAGAAATGTTCATGATATGTTTGGCTAGATGACATTTGAAATGATATTTCATTAATTATGACAAGGCTGATGTTCCATGACTATTTGTTTGTTTGTTTGCTTCTTTTTCCAGGCTCTGGCTACGAATGAAGGAAAGTGGAAGACAGATGATCCAGGACAACCTAGTTTCCTGCCCATTGGAAATGAAAAATACATGTAGCTATATCTAAGCTGTAGGGATTTTCTTTTCTATTTTTTTTTTAGAGTACAAAACTGCCCTGTATAATCAGTGTCTGAATCAGTGGCTATTCTTTCTTTATAAAGATAGAATGACTTTGAAATGCCGCCTCCTCATATCCCCTTATTTCTCTGCCCTGGGCGGACATTTATGGTTCAATGGGAACTGGAGAAAGAGGGAGTCTGAGTTCAAATCATCTAAGCTTTCTGCTGTCTAAAGCAGCATATTTTTCTTCTTTCACAGTGCTGAACTTAAGTAATCTCTGTCCCTTTATGTTTCCTGAAGTTTTTCCCTGATCACCTAGTGGTGAAAAGTGTTAAGAACACGCCACTCAGCTGAAGATAAATAAGACATCAACTTCTATTTATGGAAAATTTAAGAAAACCTGGTTATTATGCTGAGAGCATAATATGGAAGTAAAAACAGAAGACTGAAATTCAGAAGATCTATCTAGATTGTCTATTAATTCCTTTTAACTGCAGCCAACACTTGAGACTTTAAGAAGTTTTACAACCACTGTGAGAGGGATTTTTGTTAAAGAGGGAGAAGAGATGAAAGATGGAAAGGATCCCCTGGAAATGTGGATTTTGATTTGTCACTGTGACTAATTATTGAACAGAATGTTTGTGACCAAAGTGGCCTGAAAGGCATCCACACATTCATCACTGAATTCATCACTTCAGGCAGATTATTCTGGAAACTTCACAAGCAATTAAACCCTGGAGTACGTAAGGAGCAGCTGATCCTGTCTTTTCATTCTGATTTTCCACCTGACATGACAAATACCAGAGAGGTGTCCATTAAAAGCTGAAGATTTGCTGGGCAAATAGTGTAGAAGTAATCAAAACTTATTTATTGTTGGAAACTGAAATGTTATAGTTTATGACTTAAACATTTCTTTGCTCTTCTGTATTTAAATGGGATCATAACATTTATACAGATACCTTTCAACATGAAAAACTGAATTTCAAGGATATGTTTACCTATACAGTTGGCATAATGAAAAAGAAGCAGATACAACCAAGATTAAATGGGTGAACTATGCAGTCACTAAATGCCTAATTGGAATTCATTCTTCTGTTTGCCATATTCAAGGATGGGGAGAGCACCAAAATATCCTTTTCTGCCCTTTTCCCTCACGAATTTGTTCCCATACATTATGACATCAATAATTTTCACTTTTAATTCTACATGGTCACAGACATTAAATGGATATTTTGAAGCATTATATAGACAATATGTGTGTTTAAGTAGAGTTGGAAAAGGGAGGAGAATTCAGTCTGAATGCTGATCTAAGGTTTTTATGCACTTCTACACTCCAGTCACATGACACAAATAGGAATAATCAGCCTCCTCTTGGCACAAAGTCATATCCAGTACACAAAACAACTGCACCAGAGAGTGCATTTACTGAAAACATTACTGCTGCAGCTACAAACTTCATAGGTCAGGTTATACTCTAATGTACATTATTTCTAAAAGTAATTCAGGAAATTAATTCAGTTCTGGTATTTTCTTTCCTAGTATCAATGCACCCCTTACATTCGTGCTCCACAGAGTATATCCAATAGCATTGGTTTTGCATGGCAAGGCTTGGGTAGTGGGGGAATACGGGGTGGTTTCTGTGAGAAGCTGCCAAAAGCTTCCCTTATGTCCAACAGAACCAATGCCAGCTGGCTCCAGGATGGATGCGCTGCTGGCCAAGCCAAGCCATTCAAGTGTGATGGGGGCACTACTGGGATAACACAGCTGAGAAGGGGGGAAAATGCACAACAGCAACTTCAGACAGAGAAAGAATCAAGAACGGGGGAGAAACCTCAAGGTCAGTGGAGAAGGAGGGGCAGGAGGTGCTCCAGATGCCAGAGCAGAGATTTCCCTGTTGCCCATGGTGCAGCCCACGGCGAAGTAGCTGTGCCCCTGCAGCCCATGTAGGACCACAGCTGGGCAGATATCTTCCCGGAGCCCATGGAGAACCCCACACTGGAGCAATTGGATGCCTGAGGGAGGCAGTGATCCCATGGAAAGCCTGCACTGTACCTGTGTACCTGTAGAAAGAGGAGCCCATGCTGGAGCAGATTTGTTCACAGGACTTGTGACTCTGTGATGGACCCATGTTGGAGCTATCTGGTCATGAAGGATTGTCTCCCATGGGGGGGATCCACTGTGGAGCAACGGAAGAGTGTGAGGAGTCCTCCCCTTGAGGAGGACAGAGCAGCAGAAATGTTTTGCTGATCACAAACTCAACTCTTGGTCCCCCTGTGCCACTTATGGAGGAGAAGGTGGAGAAATTTGGGAGGAAAATTGAGCCTGGGAAGAAAGGAGTGAGGAAGGTGATTTTATGATTTGGGTTTATTTTTCATTATCCTACTTTTATTTGCTTGGTAATAAATTAAACTAATTTCCCCAAGTCGTGTCTGTTTTGCCCATGAAGGTCATTGGTGAGTGATCTCTCTCCCTGCTCTTATCTCGACCCACGAGTCTTTTGTTATATTTTTTCTCCCCTGTTCAATTAAGGAGAGAAGTGAGACGATGGCTTTTGTAGGCACCTGGCATCCAGCCACTGCCAACCCACCACACCAATATACACACTAATGGCTCATTCACATACAGTAAGTATGCAGAAAGTTAATGGTCATGTTGCATAAACAGAAATTCTGTGTATTTATAGACCAGAAAATAACAAACTCACATGAGTCAGGGTGCTTTATAAGTAAGGGAGTTCTGCATGCTGTTATTCTAACTAAATACTGACTGGGACTATTTGTGATTCCGAGGCAGGGTCCATTAAGCAAACTCTTAAGGCGCACTGTGGCTTGTAATTTTATTTAAATAGTCTTTCAGTGTTGCACTCTCTTGAAGCTAGCTACTCCTATTACCTGAGCTTTTCTAATTTTGAATCTGAACAAAAGGAAAAAATAATTTTATAACTGGTTAGAATTCTGTTGAATTTTTTTTTCTGTGTGTCAGTGAAAATGCATATATATAGCAACTCTGAGGAAGACTGCTGGAATGAACAGTTGAACAAAATAATGTCTTAATGTTCTTTGAGCACCTTTTGAAAAGGTGTTCCATTAAAAAAAAAATTGTTCATTTATTTAATATTTTCATGGTGTCTGAGCTTTTGATGTGTAAGGAAGGTCCCTGGTAATTATACTAAGATAAAAATTCTGGATGTTTCTGTTGATTTGCTGCAAATGTAAAACGCACTTAACTTGTAGTGAGCTCAATCCTGTGATGAGCTGGTAAATCTTCCTGCAGCTCTTCAGGATGAAATATTGTAAATTCAAGGCATGTTCAGCAGGGAATGTAGAAAACAACTAAGTCCATCTGCAGTGTAGGATTCCCAGAGATATTGAATAATTGTAATTTCTGTTTCAAATAAAATTTCAAATCTTTCAAATTTGAGGTTTCTAGTCTTTTTTCAATCAGTTGTAATCATCAGTTCAGAGCTGAAATGGAACTGCAATTAGGATTCTGAAAAGAGCCTAATTCAGAGAGAATTTATGTTTAGTTGGACTTGTCCCATTGGTTTTTGGTGGTTTATATCAGGCCCTCAAAGAAAGGTTCAATAAGCTTGCCAGCAAGCAAAAAGACCAGACACAAAACTGAAATAAATTTGTTTTATCCTTTTGATCAAATATAATTAACTGAATTGCACTCTATGCAATGTCGTTAAAGAAGTGCTTGAAAAATAGTGGGATAATATTTTTTCTTTCATAAAAGTAAAAGTTGGGTAATTATATAGTCCAGCTTCTGTAAAGTTTTGCCTTTAAGTTTATGAAAGGCAGTCATTTATGTGTAGAGGAAAGTGTTCATATTGGTGTTGTCTGACATCTGTGAGCTTAAAAAAAATTCAGAGCTGGAGTCTAACTTCACCTAAAACCCTTTGACTCTTCTCAGAACTGTAGAGGAAACGAGAATGGGCAAAACACATATTCTTAAATTCCCTTGACTATTCATGTATATTCAAAAGTAAATTTCAGTAGAAGAATAACATTGCTGTTTCATGTTTGCTTTCAGCATTATTTCAAGTAATTGAGCCTTACTGGCATGAATAAGTACAAAAGCAAGAATAATGTTCAAAGGCATGAAAACTCAAGCAGTATAATGTAAGATATAATAATCTCATAAGAACAAATAAATAAAACAGCTAATTTCTCATAAACTACTTCTATTGTACTACTGACACAGAAAACAAATTTGACAAAAAAATCACCAAACATTTTGAGTATTTATTGCAGTTTAGATCTTTGCCTCCAGCGCAAATAAGAACTTGATTAAATTTTGGCATTATGACTATGTATTTAACATCAATTGGTCCTGTGAATATGTTCTTTTTTTCTTTGCTTCAACCAGGAAAGTGTTTAAGAAATTTGGTTTATTGACAGAAATGGCTTCTTCTCTTGCCCTTTGCATGACCAGGTGATTATTCTTTAAATAATATAATTTTTATAATGTTTTGGGAAAATTTGGATGTGTTGGTGTCCTGTTTTCAGCTACAGATACAGAGTGAATTTTCTTCCTAGCAGATAGTACAGTTCTGTGTTTTGAATTTGAGAATAATGCTGATAATATACAGATGCTTTAGTTCTTGTAAAATAGTGTTTACCCTAAATCAAGGACTTTTCAGTTTCCCATGCTCTGCCTATAAGGCAAAAAGCTGGAAGGGAGTATGGCTGGGAGAGGTGACACAAACTGGCCAAAGGGGTATTCTATATAAACTACTACTATCATTATATTTTGCTTTATTGCAATGATTAAACTTTATTCTCTCAGCCTACAGGTGTTACCATTGCTCCTCCCCATCCCACCAGAGGGAGGAAGGGAGCGGCCGTGTGGTACTTGGCTGATGTGTGATGTTAAACCAGGACAGTTGGGATGCTGTAATTCATGGAACACATTAATTACATAACACCAATCAAATGGGTAATTCAAATTTTTATTGCTCCAGGCTCTCCTAAGACATTTTTAACTACTTTTGATACCTGCAATACATGAAGCTAAAAAATGTGTGATGTTTACGTACTTTCATTAATACCTAGTACTGTGGGGGAAAAAAAAAAGTAGTTATTGAAATTAATTGATAAAATAGCCTGGATTTTTTTTTTCATAATTTTAAATTATTGTTATTGGTATCTATACACAAAATCATTACAAAAACGTGGGTAAACTCTGCAGTTGTACTTTAAGTGATAATTTTCCGATGTGAAAAAATGAGATGAGTGCAGAACAGGCTTCCAAACATTTCTAAGATAGTGATTCATATCAATTGTCGTGTTATATAGTGTTTCAAGGCCTTAATACAAAATATACTTTTTCTGCTGCTATTATTTTCTATAGGTACTTAATAATCAATAAAATATTTATGACCTTAAAGAAGACACTTGTGTCAAAGACTGCATTTCTGAGACAAATAATTATACAATTTATTTGTTAATTTGCATGTATACAAACACTAATACTGTGTAAGCATAGTACACAAACACACACACGGGTGCTCATAATGTAGAGCTTACTCATTAGACAATTTTACATTATATATTGACTCAATCTCTTACATGATAGGATATTAACAAGCAGGATTTGTTCTATATGAAAAGAGATGCTATGAGATTCCAGAAAAATAAATGAAATAAATGGATAAATAAATTAAAAGGCAAAACTAATAACAGGTCCAAAGTCTAGATGTTCAACTGAAAAACAGAACAATTTTGCTCACTCTATTTTAATACCTTCTAATACAGAATTATTTCTCCCTATTTTTTTCCATTTTTGTTTTAAATCCAAATTCAGATCTGATGTCCTACTTCAAAATAGCCACAGCCATTGTCATAAGACTGTGGAGGAAAAGGTGAAGTGAATTCAATTCCAGATTATTTTTTTATATTTGTTACTTGAAATGTAAAAACCTTCTTGTTGATCTGTCAATTTTTACAGTCAAAACTGAATAAGATGAAAATCACAGTCAGTAACAGTAACAAAATTCACATGCAATTTCACTCAAAAACTCAGCTTGCCAGAAACATAACTGACAGGCATCATAATGTCTCAGTGGAGGAACAATTATAAAATACTAACTTTTAATATCCCTTTTATCTTCCATGCATCCTTTAGGTAACTATTTTTGGTATAAAACTTGGCAGCTATCACAAAGTACCATACATAACCAATTCCACGTGACTGCACTTATATTACATCACACAATCTTTCCTTATCTTTGGAGGCTTATGGCAGACATGCCGACACCAATGACTCTACCCCATTATATCTTGTTGGCTGCTAAGTTGTCAAGACATCAACTTTTTGGTTAATGTCTTGACACATCGTCAAATTTATTACTCAGTTGATACTAGACAATAGACATTACAGTCTTCTTTTAACTAACAAAATGTCTGTGCCTGTCAAAAATCGAATACACCTTACATAGTTATATTAAAAACAAGTTGATTAACTTAAAATACTTAGGCTCCTAAAAAAAATTTCCTCTCAGTTACCGACTATTGAGCCTTCTCCAAATCTTCCTTTTTTTTGGTGAGAATAAGAACACCTCCAAATCTTTCTGCAGCATCTTTACGCATGCATATTATTCACATCTGTTGGTGCAGTTCAACAGGCAGTAATTTTTGTCAGCATTTCATAAGACTGACAAATAAAATTACTGTTACAGGGTTAAAAGACCTGTGAGCTTTCTTTTTGGTTTGGGTTTTTTTTTCCAGAAGTGGAAGATGGTCTTGTAGGTTACAGTAACTTTGGATTGAAGCAATATTTGCTTTGAAGTCCCAGCTCTTATTTCAGATCCTGACTATCTGCCAATGTAAATCTTATCTCAATTCTCATCCCAGGTCCTTGACCTCATGCCAATGGTCTGCCCATTCTCAATTAAATGGTATATCTGCTAAAAGCAATGTCTTCATGCACTCAACTAATTCAGTTTACCATGATCTTTATCTTCCTTTTAATTTTGTATCTCTTTAATTTATATGCTAACAGAAATCACAGCTCCTTTGCCGAATATTTCACTTATTACACTTGAGCATACTGTATCAAAATAATCCTGCTACAAACTCCTAATGGATGTCATCTTCAGTTCTAGAATGTCTTATGCAGGTATTCCATTTTGTATGATGTAAGCAGTACTGTTTACACCAGTGTGAAGAGTTGCTGTGCAAAAAGATAATCCCCTAGGAAGCTCTTCAGTAATTTCAAACCAAAAGTAAGGAAAAAGACTTTAACCATCTGGGTTCTAAGAGTCCGTGCAGTGCTTAGTGTTCTAGCACTTAGTTGCCTCAGCTCAACTTTCCTTCCATTTCATAGTGAGCACAGCTTGGATCTTGGAACTTTCCAAAAAGGCCACCCATTCAAAACTGAGCACTTTTCTTCTAGCCTGTTATAAAGACTGAGTC
This sequence comes from Origma solitaria, assembly GCA_013397895.1. NCBI lineage: Eukaryota > Metazoa > Chordata > Aves > Passeriformes > Acanthizidae > Origma > Origma solitaria. The sequence continues at coordinate 740,867 of VZRL01001308.1, read as the reverse complement.
TCAAATACTATCTCATTTTTAACTGATTTAACTCAGTGGAGGTAGTCTGAGTGGCAGTTATTCGTGGAAGGCAAACTTCAGATCTCTGTTCTATTCACCTTCTGAAAACCAATTACCCTTTATTCTTAATAAAATATATATGCTAGCAGCTATCAATACTCCCCATTTGTATTTACTATATTGGATGGAAGACTTTTTATATAGACACAACACCTTTTTTGCCATTTTAAGACAGCGTGAAAGCTATCCTGGAGATCCACATGCATTTCTCTACAACATAAATCCAAACACTTTTCAATCAACTACTGTGTTTGAGTGGTTATGGAGTCCAGCAAAGCCTCATGACAGTGATAAACTAAAAGTATGCTCTTGTAGGGGCATAATTTTCATTTCATAGAATTAAATCAGGAGATAATTCATTCTACAAGAAACAAGTGAAGAGAACAATTTCTAAGTGAGCAGACAAAGAGGACTATATTTATTCTATATGTTTTGTAAGTTACTGATGTACGTCAACAGAAATTTGTCAGTGGTATTCTACACAAGAACTTGGCTTAAAAGAACGGTGCTTGTTTACACTGAGTAATCTAGTGTATAGTATCACTGACACCTAATCCCAAACAGCCATTATTTTTCAGAATATTTTCCATTCCACCTTTATAACTAAAATTATTTTTATGTGAGCCTTCCCAGATGAAAACTGCAACTTACACAACCACATTTCAACAGCTGCTGCAGTAGAAAACATCAATAGATAAAAATATGTTGAATAACATAAATATCGAACAGGATTGGACAGGGATGTAAACTGAATTCATAAGTTTGTAAGAAAATGTGAGAGAAACAGCTCTGCAGACACCAAGGTGAGTGCAGCAGGAAGGGGAGAAAGTGCAGGAGCAGAGATGCCCCTGTAGCCCGTGGTACAGACCGTGGTGAGGCACTGTGACCCTGCAGCCCACGGAGGATCCCCTGTGTGAGCAGGTGGATGTGCCCTGAAGGAAACTTCAGCCCATGGAGAGCCCAGCCTGGGGCAGTCTGTACCTGGAGACTGTACCTGTGGAAGGGACCTGCACCAGAGCAGCTTGTGAAGAACTGCAGCCTGGTGAGAAGAGCCCATCCTGGAGCGGTTCTTGAAGGACTGTCCTGTGGGAAGAACCCCACACTGGAGCTTGGGAAAAGTGTGAGGAGGAAGGAGAGGTAGAGGTGAAGTATTTAGGAGTGGTCACAACCCCTCTTCCCCATCCCTCTTGTGGTACTTGGGGAGGGTAGAAGTGGTAAGAACTCTCCCTGTCTTAATCTTGACACATGAACTTTTTAATCCTAATTTATCTCATTATTGTGTTGAGGAGTGTGAGAGTGGCTGGGTGGAGATCTCATTGCCAGGCAAGGCTAATCTGTCACAATGTCATGTCTCTCAGTCAGGAATTATTTAATGGCCCATTTTAGGCACAGGTTTATAGTTTGGAAATTCACAGCATGAGAGAACAAGGAAATCAAGTATTTTCAAGAGGTATTGAGAAGATAAAGGGGAAAAAAAATCTGTGAGGACTCAGAAAGACTTACAAAACTATCAAGGACTGGAAGGCACCTTATATATGCTTTTATTACTACAGATGCAGAAAATTTATACTCTGTTTTGTACAATACAACCTGTTCTGACCAGAACTGTCATGTATGCTAACCATCTTCTGTGGTGTTTCCTAAATCTCCCTGACTTGAATTCTTACCCCTTGCTCTGATTTTGTCAAGACTGATTTATAAAAAGAAAAATATATTATAAAAAGGAAAACTTGTGCACAGAAAGATGAGAAATACTATCAGTTCAGAGGCATGCTCAGATCAACTGTGAAGAATTTGTACTTCACAAGTGTGAAGGCTAAGGGGTGGTTAAACCAAAGCCACACTTTTCTAACTTTTCTGAACTGGAATCCAGCCAATTGCTTTGATTGGCTAATGATTCTCAGGTTTGTGGCTGGCAGTTTTGAAAAATAGAAGTACTGGAAAAGAAATTGAATTGTGTCTTTCCATTAAGCAGATAAGTGTAGAGGAATCCCTCATCCTTGCTAAAAAAGGTCCACAAGGAAGCAGTTCTACGATCTGCAGCTTCCAACTCATTTCATTCCCAATAGTCTTCCTGGGACTCCGTCAAAGGGTTTCCTCAAAGCCTGTTCTTATTTTGGTAAGGGTTGCTGGAACTGAAGGTGTTTCAGAATAAACATGTTTAGTTCAATGAACCAAGATTTTTTAACACAGTTAATTTATCAGAAATTTTTTTAATTACTCTGTGTTCCACATCTTGCACATAATGCTCAGTATGGAAAAGACAAATGCACTGACGTGAAGATTTTCCATGTAAGGGCTTGTTTTTTGTCTGTAAACAAGCAAAGTGCAAGATATACCAGAAATGCCAATTACCAAAATAATCTTTTTGCTTTTTAAAAGTAGCAAAGTCATCAGGGATATTCACTAACAAATGCCTCTATTCACTAAACAACTTGAACTACAGGAGCATTTAGTTAAACCTACTCTAGCTGTTGTACCATTAAATTCTTTACTAAAGGCAGTGTAAAATGCTCCAGACATAAATAATGTTTTATAAATAATAGCTATTTTTTACATTTCTTAATGCCATGAATGAAAACAAACAAACAAAAAATCTTTTTTCCTCAGAATTAGTGCTTAAAAAAACTCAGTTGGAGGGACAATGCCATTAACCAAGCAAGTATCTCATTCATGAAGACAGCTCAGGATTAGGGAGACTTAAATCCAGTAGATCATTTTAGATTAGTGCATAAGCCTTCAGATGGGGATGAAGCCTTGTGAGAGAAATCCACTTCATCATTATCAGCAGTGAAAACTCAGATCCTACAGCGATTTCATGAGCGACAACCTTAAGAGCTGACCAGCACTGAACCTTGAAATTTAGGCCCATTTTAAGTCTTGTACCATACAGGATAGATGTTGGGTAGAATTTCCCACCGGAGGAAACTTTTTTTGCCATGCCAACAGCAAAGTTACCATGCTGTAAAAAGAATGGGAGAATATTTCCAAGTCATTTGGTGCCTTGTGTAACTTTGATGGAACATTTAGCACTGTGAAAGTGTGTCATGAATCACTTCAACCCTAGGCATGGCTTTCTGGTTCTTTAAAATCACTACTGCACCAGACAACATTAAAGCAGAAGTAGATAATTAATCTTTAGAAATCCTAGAATTAACCAAGATAAAGCACTGCAGTGTTTAGAGGTAGATATATATAAAGCAGTAAGTACACTTTAGGTTGTCTATGTGTTTCACTTAGATAACAAACTGTAACCACGCTGATATGATTTACTTCCTGAAATCCATTTATAGGGCAAGATCCACAGGTTGGATATTGCTTTTCTTGAGGGAAATCTGGATGGTGGGATGCATCAGTCTTTGTATGCCCATCTTCTTTGTGCAGGCTACATTAACTCCCAGACATTTGTCCTTGCTGCTCCACAGCTCTCTGGTGCTTCACCAGTCTTTCAGAATGTCAGTTTGTGACATTGTGCCTGTAGGATTGTTGACTTCCCCTCCCCAGCCTGAGAAGAGCTAACGTCTCTGTCTAGACAATAAATAGAAAGTGCTAACATCGCTCCCAATGTCTACATTTAAGGAGATCATTGACTGCTTCTGAGGTAATTACTGACTAGGTCATGCAAAGATGAAATTCTTATTACAATACCTTGACAATCACACTTTGTAAGGTCATGTGTAAGGAAATAACGTATTCAGTTCATCAGATCCTCTTTGATAATGAGAACAGCAGTGAAAAAACCTTTTGGGAGTGGTGAGAGTCTTGGAGTAAGTGTCTGCAACTTTAGATCTGAGCTATACTTTGATCTTTAGGTTTTCTATGATACATAAAGAATTAGGGTTAGAATATTTTTTCATGAACAAAGAAAGCCTGAACAACGTCAATCTCTTGGTGTCCATATGAGCTAATTTCTTAGAGATCACTACCAGTAGTCTCAGAAATACTGACATAATCCCCTAAGATAATTTTTAGAGTTTAGCATCAGTTTGCCTGAAATAAGGTTAATTTACAAGTGGTCCTTCTCTGGTATGTTCTATGCCTTAATGTTCTTCAGAATTTTGCTTGAAACTGCTCCCCCTGCTTTAAAATCTAACTATCAGAAAATATGAAATTACTATTTTACCATGACCTTTTAAATGAAAAACTTCAAATTGCTGTGGGTCAATGCCCCCTTAAGAAAACAGCAATATGAATAAAAAGTGGTCTAACACATAATTTTCTTGCACAAATAATTCTTATAAAATATAAGTCAATGAATACCAAATTTGCTATTTTAGCCAGCGTGTTGGAAAAAAAACAAACTAAATCTTTAAGACTAGAATTTATTCAGAAGCATGAACTTCTAAAGTAGGGGAAAAGTCTTACCCATGACTCCTTTGATACTTTAAGAAGGCCACCGGGGAGCTGGAACTGCAGGAAGCAGTGTACCCCTTCCGAGAGAGGTGTCCTGGCTGGGTGTGAGCAGCCAGGCTCTGCCGTGGGCTCAGCCTTTTTCCTGGCAGAAGCTCCTCCAGACACCAGGAGATGAAGTTTCACAGTGTAAGAGGCAGCAGTTCCACCCCAGGGAACAAAGAATCAAGAGCAAGAAACTGATCCCAGCCTTGACACAGGTTCCATTTGTCAGGACTGGCAGGTCACAGTGGGAAAGCCAAGCGCGTGCTGTGGGTATCCAACCAGAGGCTGGAGGGCTGCATGAGCAGAATGGCTCTGGGCAGAGGTCATTACTCACAAGAGTAGCTCGGCACCAGCAGCCACAGAAAAATGTATGTATTTTGTCTGGTTTACCCATCCTGTGAGCCTAACACACAGAGAAAGTTTCTGACGATTAAAAAATGTATGTTAATAAAGTGCTAGGTAGGCGCAAAAATTCACTATTATTTCTACAAAGCTGTCAGTGTCTGGGGACCCAGAAACTTCAAGAGCTCCAGCTGTCTTCAGCACCATTTCTTGCTAAGCTTTTCCAAATGCTGTGGGGGGAAAAAAAAAAAAAAGCCTTCCTCGAAGCTGCTGGAGACTGCTGCAGTGGTCATGGGACAAGCTGTGAGCAGGACACAGAGTGGTCCATTGTGACAAACACTGCAGAGCCATTATTCCTGCTTTAGCTGCATCCCTGGGCCAGTGAATTGCAGCTCTGGACCCCACTCTTGGCCTAAGTATGGAAGCAGATAAAATAAATTTATAGAAATAGACCCTGTCCTTTTATCTATATAGCAGGAAAAAAGGAACCCACTGTCCCTCCTTTAGATGTTTCCCATAATTGTTATATTATGTTATATGAAAATATGGTTTCTGAAGTCTGTTTCAAATGTATGCAATTATAATTTTGAAAATGTAATGCATTTATTTACAATACAGTCTGTTAATGTTCTCCCTTTCAGTGATTCTTGGAACAGAATGACTATCCAGATGCGAATAGCTTTTGCCAAGCACAATAAGCTCAAATTTGTCTCAGTAAAATTATTTTTGAAGAGAAAAATACTAGAAATATATAAATACTTGTATCTATATATTTCATATGTAGCTATATAATATAGAAACTTGCACATACAGACTACAGATTTGCTAAACAGTATTTATACTTTGGAAAAAAATTACAAAAAAGGTTTTTTAATGAGTGGACAGGAGTTAAATAGCCTTTGGCATTTGGTTTAAAAATACTTACCTTTTTCAAGAAAACAATAATTTTGAAATATACTCAGTATTACATTTAATATGACATGATCTTTTAATAATGTTGAGATCTGATAATAAAAACAACATTAGTTTCTAAATTTTCTCTACAGAGACTAAGGTTATCAATAATTTCTATATTCTTGCTGAAGAACACACCTGTCAATTTAATTATAAGACTTATGATAATTTACCTCTGGTTTTACTTGAAAATGAAAACACATTTCTGATTTTATGGCAAGAAACACACAGCATACACCCCTGCAATGAACAGAACAATGACAAAACAGAACAAATTTACTAACACACTGAAAGCCAGCAGAAAAATATAACTTTAATTGACATTAATACATAGTATGCTCTTTATGCCACTCAAGGACTGGGTGGCTCTTAGCATATTATTATTATTATTATTATTAATAATAATAATAATGCCATTCTAACATTAATTCAGTTATCTACCCTCCAAAGCTTCAGCAAACGCAATTTAATCACATTTCATTGCCCTCAAAAATCCCTTCTTTGCTGCGCACTTGAATTGTATCAGGCAAAGACTTGTGTTGAAAAGAAAAATGAGAAGGGGTGTGATTACAGCAAGGAAAAGGTCTTTCCAGAAGAGGCAGTAGCAGGCAAGCTAATTCAGGCCACAGTGTATATCATAAATTTTGCAATAGTTTTCTTCTTAAAAATTAGGGAGATCATATCTCAGGAATTAGGCAATGTTCTGGAAGAAGTTTAATAGAGAATAATTCCAAAACAAAGAATGGTTTGGAAAATTCCTCAAAGTTACGCTACCATTGGTACATTTTTTCACCTGTGTGAAGAGGACTATATTTAAGCAGGCTTGTATATTAGCTTATTATTAATAGCAGTCAATGTTTTGAAAACAAATGATTCTTCTAAGTTCTATTACATCCCAGTAAAGTGCTGAAAAGTGAATTCTCATGAAACTGAAAAAACCAGCATGTCCTCTTACAACACTAGTGGGAAAAAGAAGTGGAATTCAATTAGATGTGTTATGTAGGAGTCTCCAGTGATAAATCAGACATTGTTTATTAATCCAAAGTAATATCATCTGGTTAGGGAAAAAAAAAAAGAGAGAAGGCTATATGACAAAAGAACAGAAGGCAATTCTAGCACTATATTTGGAAACAGCCCTCAGGAAATCCTCTGTGCATGCATGCTGAGTGGAATTCAGTCAAAAAGGGAATTGTTTCTGGAAAAATGCTCACAGGACCACCATTTCTGGAATCACTTTCCCATCTTACTTTCAAAGCCTGTGGAAATCACTCAGTCTCAGGTCTCTAAGGGAATGATTTTCTCATGGTGGTCAAAATCCTCACCCCCCATGTTTTGGCTCTTGGTGGGATGTCCATTCTGTCTATGCAGCTCGTGCTCTGAGGTTCTGAAAATATTTTGTGCTTATGACATAATGAAAGTGATGTCTTTCAAACTGTGATCTCCAAGAGCTGATGGCCAGATAGAGGTTGTACTTTCTCCATTGTGCCCTTCAGTGTCACTCCCAGCAAGACTGGGAGATCTGTCACCGTGTGCTGTGGCTGCCTCCTCGCCCACATGCTCAATGTTACTTTATTCCTCCAACAATATTTGGAATCCATTTTTTGTCTCAAGACCACTCCTGATTGAGAGCCCATTAAATCCTCTTATCCTTCAGATTAAGGTGACCAAGTCCCAGCCATTGATTGGTAAGGACAAACAAGGACATAAGAAAAGGAACAAAAAAGGGCAGCTAAAATAGAAGTAGGGAAGGAATTACAGCCTTATGAAGAGAGACCAGAGAAGTCTGAAAAGTGTGCAATTGAGATTTAAAAAATCCTGAGGAGTGAGTATGAATATATAACTAGCTCACAATCCTTAAATTATACAGCTAGAGAGCCCTCATTGAAGCTGGTAGCATACTAGCTTAAATGAGGTTTAAAAGCTGCTATTTCACTCACTGGGCATTGAATTTCCAGAATTCATTGGCACAGGAGGTTGTGAAGGTAGATGGTATCTGCAGATTCAAAAAAGATCAGAAACTTAATGACTAATAGGTCCCTAAACAGAGAGAAACATAAACCTTCCAATACTTCTAATATAAAGATCATGGATGCTAGAGGAATTATGAAATAAATTGTCTAAAAACATTGCCCAGGTTTGCCTACTTGTTCCATCTCATTTTGACTTTTTGAAACAGAATATAGTGCGACACGAATCATTCTGAGCCAGCAGGGCATTTCTGATGTGCCCACATCCTTGTTCAGCCTCTGATAGTCCCTGTACCATTCTCTGGGCTAGAATATGCTAGGAACCATTTAAAAACCATTTGCTAGGTAAGATGCAGATATTCCAGAAGCAAAATTCCCTGGCTACATAGAATTTAGTAGTACAGACATAGCTAAATGAAACAGTATTCAGAACTTGAAGAAAAAATAACATTCCCTTTTTAATTCACATTGCAGTCATAAACTAAAACTTTTACTTTCTTAATTTGTGATGCAGTTCACGTAGCCGATAACATTAATTTAGAAAGAATTTGTCATGTAAATATGTATTTCTTTTCAATTATCGAAACCATTTGCTCTTTTAGATCAGTATGCTTTGCTAATGTAGTGCAAACTTTCTCTTCCAAAATTAGGTATATGGTTTAGATATAAAGAATGAAATATAACAATATCAAGAGTCACTTTCTAGATAATATATTAGGAAAGTCTATCGGCAGATTAATAGAAGTGACATTTATTATCCATTTGGCTGCTTGATAAAATCTTATTTTGCCTTGTTATTTTTGAAGATTGAAATTCTTACATTGAATTTGATTTTGATAAAGATATTCTTGGTTTATTAAACAAAGGAGCTTGTAACAATCACAGAATCACCTAATCAGAGACTATGACACAATATTTTAACAATATAATTAATAAACTTATAATGTTCTTGCCTGATGAATATTTCAACTCCACTACAATAACTCCCCAAGGTCTTTGATATTGTCATGTATTTTTGTTGTCTCTAATAATCATCCACCCCATTTATATCAGAAATTTTAAAAAATCCAACAATTTTATAAAGTCCTCATAATAAAGTCCCATCCCGTTTTATTTTTGTAGGAAAACTGACTCCAGCATCACGATGAATAGATTCACACTTTACCAGAAATCTCTTCAGGCACATTGACATTCTTCCTTTGGTGCATGCATAGCCTTCCTCTTGAAGTGCCCCGACACTCATAGAGTATCTATACAAAGTAAACCCAGATCTCATTAGCTGGAATTTTTCCATGTTGGCTTTAAAGAGGATAGGTTAGGTAAGAAAAAATTAAGATAAACACCCAAGTCTCCTTTAAACTCTGAGGACATTACAAGGTATTTTGAACAATATTAAAACTCTTTTAAGTTATCTTAATTAGGACCCATTATCCTTCAAACTCCATACACAAACAGGGAAGTGTACCATTTTCATTCAGTCTCTCATTATACTGAAACACTAGATTTGCTTTTATTTATAACTTTTTGTTTATAATAGCATGCATATGGCTGGTATGCTCTCGGTAAAAAGGAGTCCCACCAAGAGGGTTTTACTTTTCAGTGTTGTTAGATGATATCAAAGGAGCAGAGTTAAATGGGCTGTGAGACTAAAGAACAGGGAGAACTGCAATTGAGCAGGATGCAGCCTGGTGAGCACCCCTGGAGAGACTATGTCCGGGCTGCAATAAAGGACTCGTTCAAGGGGGTCATCAAGTGTATGAGACATCTGTGGTAGAAATAAACAAAAAGTGATGAAAGGAGCACTGAGCTGATAGCAGTCAGAGCACAGAGCATGTGCATGGAAGATGAGAGAGATATAAGCAGGGGCAACATCAATGCAAGCCTCAAGGGAGAGCACAAGATGTTTGTGGTGGCATGTCATAAGCCAGCAAGCTGGATGGAGGACAGTTGTAAGAGCAGGAGAGAAAGGAGCTGCCAGCATGGTGCAGTGACACACAGGGAAAAGTGAAGCTCGTTGAAGGCACAGGGCCAAGGGGAAAACCAGCACGTCCAAGTGGTAGCACAGGAGAGAAAAGCAGGGGTGTTAGTAGCTGCCGGGGGAGAGGCAAGGACACAGAAGCTCCTGCATTTCCCTCAGGGGCAGAGTGTGTCCTGCAGAGGTGGGGTCTCCATGAGGGATAGGATACACCAAGGATAGGAGAAGGGGACAGAGGCACACACAGCTTCAGTGAGATCAGAAGCGGGAAGCCTTGATTAAGCTTGGGCAGAGAAAGAGGCAACTTGTGGCTAAGGAGGTTGAAATAGTAGAAGAGAAAAACAGAAAAAATCAGAAAGGCAGGAATCAAAGCTCACGAGAAAACTAAGATTTTGTCTTGAAGTTTTGCTATGGTACTGTTACTGCTTCTGGAAATCACAGTCTGTCTGTGCCAGAGAGTGGAATAATACATCATCCCCAGAATAATCAAGAAAAACACTTTTGGGTACAATAGAACCACAATATCAGTAAATTCTGGGAGAACATAAGGAAAATGTAATGCCAGTGGTGTCTTCTTCATGTGAGTTACAGTATGAGGCATGAGAAAGAGAGCTGTCCAGCTACATGTGATGTTTTCATAGCACCAAAGAGAAAATGCGTGCCACTGACTAAGCAGTGTATAATTTAAGCAGTTTACATGGGGTTTTTTGGAAAATATAAAGCTTTTATTTGTGAAGGGTGATGTTGTGATAGCTTGATTTGCTAGCAGCAGGAATGCCACTTTCATGCCATAGGTGTTACCAGTCACATAATAGGTATCTAACATGTCTCTCTACCCTGTCACACTTCCTTGAGTAGTCTACAGCTGAATTGATTTTTTAGCCTTCCTCACTATTTTTCACTCCTAACAAGCCAAGAAAACTGAAAAAAAAGTCTAAATAAGAACTCTTGAATCTAGATTTCCAGTTTCACAGCAAATAGTCTGTATCTGCTAGCCATTTCTTTCATATTTATTGTCAATCTGTAGCTGAAATGGAGATAAGAAGCCTAGTTTAACCAAAGTTTAGTGATTGCAGCACTGGCTGAATTTCAAGGCTACTTTACTTTGGCCCCATCCTTGACTGCATAGAAATAGTATGTTCTCCTAAAGTATATTGAAATATTTTCCATGTATAAAAATACATGCATTTTGATTATTTTTGAAATAACTTTTCCTACAAGACTGTGTCTTCACATGACTTCCCCCACCCTGTCTGATTGGCAGTTTTGCAGATTTTGCAACAAGGAAGTTGTCCAATGAAGAAATACTCCTGAGGGCCTAATTCTGATTTCACGTGCAGCTATATAAATGCAGAGCATCTGTGCATTTGTGAAACAAAAGAAAAACTACTTTCAGCTGTCATGAATTGTGCACCCTGCAACTTAACTTTCAATACCGGCAGAGCAACAAAATTAAAGTGCTCTACTTCAGCTGAAATGGGTCATTTTCCCAGTTGTATGATCTAAGAAATGAAGAGCAATTAACAGTGAGGAGAATGACCAGTACTATTAAATTTCATGACATAATGTAAAACTAATATCATAATAAGTTTATTTTTCAGCAGGTTTCTTGTTTCAGTACTTAGTCAGCAAATAGTCATTTGCAATAATTTACCCATGCCAAAAATCAGAGGAACAAGAAAGGCGTGAGATGCAGCTTACCTCTCACAAATACTGCCTGATGCTGCCACTTCCTGTGTCATATGCCTGCAAAATGTTAAGGCTCTGCTGATTTCCATCAAGGAGATGTTGAGACTTAGCCCAGACCAAAGAAGACCAAAGCTACGCCAAACTCAGGAGTATTATGCTGGTGCCACTGTCTCCTGTCTGTACTATAGTGATGAGGGAAGGATCAGCTGCACCCTGAGACATGAGCAGGTCCAACTGAGGGCAGGCACTGCTGATATCACCAAAATTGCTCCAGCAATTAACATAGCCTTACAAAGGGTTTCTTTAAAGGTGAAGCCCTGGAAATCTTCACAGAAGAGCAATAAGGTAACAAGCCCCATTTTTTTAAGGACTCATTAGAATACAAGCAATTTTTAATATCTCTTTAAATTAAATTATATTATAAATTCTTAATTTATATACTCTTCCCAGGCCTTTGTGTCCAGTGTCTCAAAGATTATTTTATTAGTTATTAAACACATTTCATGGTCTATACTGAAAAAAGTATGATCAAATCAGTCACTAACACCAGAATTAATAAGGAAAGTTAAGAAGATATCCATAAACAATGCTGTGCACGTAGAAAGCACTGACATTAGAGTATCTCTTATCATAGCAAAAAAATCAATAAAGATCATTAATAAGACAAAATCTGATTCTCAAATTCTTATCTAATGATATTGAAAGACACAGACTAAACCAAACATGCTTTTACCAGCATCAGATTGTTTTTCTGTAAATGAAAATCTGACTTATAATTGCTGAAATATTAAAATTTCCTATCAATTCTTACTGCTGTGAGAGAGACATGATTTTTTGCTGTAGGAATGGGTGAAAAATTTGAGATGGGTTTTTGAATTATATAAAACCATCTGTGAACATCTCTTGTTAGTTTTTTTTTCTTATTATTTACATTTATTTAAAATTATAATATATTAATACATTGGTACTTAATGACATTTTCTCAGGTGTGGCTAGATCATTCTTCAGTTAAAAGGATGAAGATGCTGAAAGATTGAGGAGCTGCATAATGTCAGCACAAAAGGACAAAAAACTCCACGTGTTACATGCAGCATCTTTGTGTTTGAGAGACTGAATTGAATAAAAGGACATGGATCTCCAACCACTGAACTTCCTCATAAGGTTACCAGACATAGCAGAGCTTCTCTTCATTAGCTGAGAGACTATGAAGAAAGAGGTCAAAAAGTCACCTCCTCATAAAGGTTAAATTCACCTGCTCTGTAAATTATCCATTATGTTGAATACTTCATAATACCAACAATCCTGTAGGAAACTTCTTACTCTACAGAATGAATTCCTGTGAATATCTGTAATCTTCTGCAAAAATCAGCCCTTCTGTATAAACTGTCTGATATATTAGGAGTTCAGAACAATATCAAATTACTAATTTCCACATGTGTTCTACAGACTGCAACAGAATACTCTTGCACAGGTACATCACATGGCTTTGATTCTGAATGTATAATCTTATTTTAGCATTTGAAAGTTGGTATGGTTATCATCACTTCATCAACTTGGTACAATAGAAATACTGCAGGCAGAAGCCTCTCATTCATATCCCACATCACTTTACAGAAACAGAACCATACAGAAACCATCATATGAATGCCACAGAAATATATGGGAAGCAATTTGTAAACAGAACCAGATAAACACTACTAGTATAGTGAAAGAGCTGACAGATTATTTCCTTTCTGCTGATGCCAATTTTCAACACCAGAGATGTAAAGAGATTGACACTGTACTGTACTGCTCCCAATACTAGCAAATGAGGACACAAAGGCCCGTGGTGAAGTATCAGCCTGAGGGAGAACAGGAAATTAATAAATGACTAAAGAATGGAACGGATTTGATGGGAAATAAACCTTGACAAATAAATCTGACTGTGGTTGGAAATTATTAGTTTTTCTGAAAAGAGAAATGAAAATAGTCAGACATTTGAAAAGCATTGGCTTAGTAAAACATGGCATTATGACAAAGAATTGGCACTATATGCTATATTTAAGAATAGATTATATTATTTCCAATATTACTGCAAATGGTACAATTACATCAGTCTCAAAAGGGAGATTTCCAAGAGTACTGCCTTAGTCTTGATTCTGTCCAATATTGTCATCAGTGACATGGAAGCTAATATAAAAATTGCTACTGATGTGCAGATGGTAAACACTTGTAAAATGATAAAAAAGGATACATACAATGCTACTACGTTAGCATAAGTACTTTGGAACTCTGAATCTTTTGGCAAACAAAATTAATTCAGACTCACCATCACCATCTATAACTGTTTTAGGCACAGCAAGGAAGAAAGTACACACCACTTTGTGTGTGTGCACGTAGACAGACACTCATGCATACATAAGTGCAGTTTATAGCAGATTTCCCTGTCTGCTTGTGAGAAGTTTGAATGTATCAGGTGGCATTAGAGCTACTCTGACTTTATAAGGGAAGAAATTGGTAGGCTAGCTCTGGTTCTTTTAATAATATCCATAACTCCACCGAGTTTTATTCTGATTCATTATTTCAGCTACATTCCCATCACAAAATGTAGATGGGCTGGAGAGGGTCAGAAAATGGACAAAGAGAGGATCAAAAGACAGGCTTGACATTTGAGGAAAGGCTAAGAGAACTGTGTTTGTTCAGCCTTGAGAAAAGACAGCTTAAAGGACATCGATCAGTGTGTTCCAGTATTTAAAAGTATCTAAAATGTGGTTAAAAAGAAGACAGAGACTCCCTTCTTACAAAGAGTCTTGTGGAAAACACAAGGAGCAGTGGATACAGGTTACTGCTGGGGAGTTTCTGATTGGACACAGGAGGAAAAAAATTTTCACAGGAAAAATCAGACACGGAATAATCTCCCTGGGGAAGTGGTGGAAGCCCCAGAGCTGGACAATTTTATAATTCAGCTGGACAGCTAGGCTGTGCTTTTGCCAAGAAAGGCTGGACCAGATGATATTAGAGGTCGCTCGCAACCTGGTATTCAATGATTGTATGAAACCAAAGGATATATTAAAATTCTTTTTTTCTATTCTGGCACATGCATTTACCAGTACAAATATTTGATTGGTTTCAATATTGTGACCAAATCTATCACCCAGTACATGATGAACTTCAAAATGAGCAGAGAGTGTCAAGATTTGAAATGGAGCAGTGTGAACTTGCTTTCCAAGCTTGAGAAGTCTGCTCTTTCAGGGCAAATGAGCCCATGCACGAGCACATGCTGGGGGCTGGCTGGCTGGAAAGCAGCTTGGCACAGCAGGCCCTGAGGTGCTGGTAAACACCAGTTTGAATTTTTTTTTTTGAAACCAGGAAGGAGCCATGTTAGTAGGAATACTGTTTGTATGGACTTGCAGTGCTAGGTTGCAGACTGATGTCATTGGTGGCTGCTCTATGATTCACAGAAATAGGAAAACCATATCAGAAAATAAACAGGGATTTAAGTTCATATATTCAATATGTAAAGGCTATGTAAGTATTTCAACACGGGCAAATATTCTGGATGATTGATAATAATTTCAGCACAGAGAAAGAACGATGAAAGGCAGGGATAACAGTAGATGCAAAGCTGAAAGATATTTTCTAGACAAAAAGAAAAAGGAAAAATGCAAACTTTAAGCCATTATATTTTGCATGACAAAAAGGAAGTTTTCTACTTTTATTTTTCTCTGTCATGAGAAATGTGCTGCTGTATTATTTCTAGTTGGAGTATTTTCTTAGGTTAGAATTTTCAGGAAGATCTAAAGGCACTTGAAATAAAGGTTAATTGGATTTAGGTGTCTAGGTACATTTAAATCCCATTGTGCTCCTTTTTGTAATCTTTAACAAATCTTCCAAAATATTTTCCTACGAAGTGAATGTAGAAATGTAGAGCCAAGATGAACCTCACAGTTTTCCTGCCTGCACACTCATATTTTGTTCTCTGGTGGCCAAATTCTCAATGATACATTGTGCCGGTTTTCTCTGGGATAAAGTTAATTTTCTTGTGTGTTGGTATGGGGCTGTGTTTTGGATTTGTTCTGAAAATAGCTCTAATAAGGGATGCTTTAGCTACTGCTGAGCAGTGCTTTTATGGCATCAAGGACTTTTCTGCTCCTCACCGCACTCCAGCAGCCAACAGTTTGGGGCTGCACAAGGAGCTACAAATAGACACACCCAGGATAGAGGAAATATGAATGGTAGATAATTTAAATTATAATATATTTGTTAAAACTGAGCAGTGGAGGTGCTCATTTATAGGCTGTAAAAGAACTAATATTACTAATAAACTGTACTGGAAAGTAAGGCAAGAGAAGACTTTCACTCCTAGTTTGATTTTATACAATATCCACCTTTCATGAAAAAGATTTCAATGAAGTAATTCTGGAGTAGAGTTTATGGATTATCAAGCACCTTAAATCCCAAAGGGTCACAAATCTGTGGTTAACTGATCACTTTATTTTGCACTTTGTACATTAATATTGAATGGTAAAAAAAGAAACAAGAAAAAAAAATCAACAGACACAAAATGAATGAACTTAAGCTTCCAGAACTTTCCTTGTGAAATCCTAGATGCTGAGAGAGTCTCAAAAACTTTACAGAAGCCAAGATGGAGTTTCATTTGTTCAACTACATTTAATGTTCCTCATCCATGTGAGAAAAAAGAGAGTAAATAGTAAGCGCATATGAGGACAAAGCAAGAAGTCCCTTCAAGTCTATATTTCTTTCTTAGTAGAGTTTTAAGGACAAAATTACTGGCTATTTTCTNTATTATAAAATAAATAATATAAAAATATGTCAGTTTACCTCTACTCCCTTCGGACTATAAATTTTCCTCGCCTGCAGATAATAAAAAGATTTCTTGTTTATGAAAAATACTGACTCACTGAATAAAAAGAATGAGCCCCAAACCCTCTGAGTGAGAAAATAAGTGTGAAACCCTGAAACTTATTCTTTTTCTTCATGCACAACTTTTCTGAAAGACTCAAACCTTATCTTGCAAATGGGTTTGTACATTGGGCAGTTACAGAACAAATTCAGGGTATCCTTTAGATACCCAGTTCCTTAAGAAATGTCAGATTATTTAACCTATTCCCTCTTTAACTCCAAAATAACAATTTAAATGATACTTCACAGTCTGAGTGCTTTTCTGACTGGGTTGGTCATAAACCAGCACCTCCTGCTGCAAACAAATCTCTCTCTAGTATTTTCCACTACATGAAGGGAGATTATATAGCAGCAAGAACCAGACTCTTCCTAGGGGAGCAGGGTGAGAGAATGTGGTAAGATGCTGCTCACAAATTGCAACAAAAGGTCACAATTTGCAGGAATGAAAATTGCAGCCAGGCAGAGGGATACAGCTCTCCACCATGAGAATGGTGGAGTCCTGAAGCTGGTTTCTAACATAAGCCTTGGGATAACAATTCCTGGATACTTCCAGAACGGAACTAGGTGAGCCCCATGGGAAACGGATCTAGTTTTGAAGACAACATTGCTTTAAAATGACCTGCAGAATCCCTTCCATCTGAATGTTCCTACAATGTTTTGTACTCCTTTCCATCTGGGACACAATTCAGTTTTAATAAGCCAAGAAGTTCTGTTAATTTGTCAAAAATATTTATATTTCTCTGTCAGTAGATCCATCAAGTTTTCCTTGTTTATTATTTGTTTCACTATTGGTACTGGTATATTTCCTCTTTCTATATCCAACCATGTGAACAAATGTCTAGAAATTACTGGTTTAATTCTGAGAGCCAGAGACCACAATATTTATACAGTTATAGAAACAAACAGCCAAACAAAAGGCTGTCTGGAGTTCTGACAAGTTTATGTTCATTTTTTACAAGGTCTCTTTATGATGTAGAGTGGTAGAGAATTTTAAATAGAAAATATTTGGGAGGATATAGAGGTGTTATTTTGTAAGTACAGTAGGAAAAGAAATTTGGAAAGAAAATATATACAGGTGAACTGTATTTCATAACAGCAATACACTAGAAACTCTAGAATGCAAAGGACTGCCTGGGTCTAATCCTGTCTTCTGTTGTTTTAAGCAACACATTGGATAATGTCTCATAATGCTTCTAGTATCTCTCCCCAAACTGAGTTTCGGCTTTGTTTCAGTTTAATTATCTATTCTCAGAACTCCCACTGAAAGGGTTTTTTTTGGACTCCAAAATACATTAAAGCCACAGGTGAGTTACAACATGGTACTGATCCTAATCTTTGTTTGATGTTACTCTATGAAAATCGACAGAGGGATGAATTTTCTCAGTCTCTCCAGGCGTTACAGACTAAGGGACAAACCATGAGCATTTTATGAGGCTGCTTGGTAAGGCAGCAGGCAGAACTCATAGAACACTATATCAATATTGTATTATATTGGAGCACCACACAAACAGCAGGTTAGAATTTGATTTAAAATTTTGTGGGAAGCTGTTATCAGGAAGAACTGTATTACTGAGCACGTAGCCTGCAGCATTATGGAGCAGTCTGATCAGCCTCTGCACAACAGCCTTTATGCTCTGATATGCTAAAATGTTGAGAGGTTGACAAAAAAATAAAGACCAGATCATTTTATCCTCAAGCATGTGGTACATAAAACATTTATATACTGTAGTCCCAAGGAGTCTAAATACTGACAAGCCTCCTTGGTCCAGTATAGATTAAAATCATGGCCTCTCACTATGAGAAGTTCCAGTGTGAGCAGAAAATAAATGTTTTGTGTGATGGGAAAGTGCAGCAGAAATAAAACTCAGTAAATATGATGCCAGTATTTAGATTTCTATATATGCATATCAACAGATTACATCATATGTAAAGAGACTCGTCCAGTACTTAGCAACCCACACAAAAGCATCTGGTTCACTATCTGATTCCATTTTATTGGTAAACCTTTTCCCCCCCGCCGCTTCTATTGTTTCTGTAGAATGGATTCCTGTAAATCATGTGTCAATCAGCACCTCTCTTTCCAGGTACCCTCCTCAGGAAGCTGTAGAGAGTAAGGAAGTCATCCCTCAGTCTCCTTTTCTCCAAACTGGAAAAGTGTTCAGTGCCCCTTCTTAGGAAGGCCCCTTCCAGTCCTTTCACCAACCAGCTTTGTTGTCCTCCTTTGGATGCATTCAAGCTCCTTCACATCCTTGTTAAATGGTGAGGCCCAGAACTCTACCAGTGCTCAAGGTGAGGCTGCACCAACTCTGAGCACAGCAGGACAATCACCTCTTCTGACCTGCTGGCGATGCTGTGTTTGGTGCATCCCAGGATGGGCTGTGCCCTCTTGGCTGCCGGGGCACTGCTGACCCACATGGAGCCTGCTGCCCCCCAGCACCCCCAGATCCCTTTCTGCAGGGCTGCTCTCCAGTCACTGCCATCCCAACTGTGTCATAATTTACTCCATCCCAGGTGCAGAATCCAGCGCTTAGACTTGACCAATTTCATCCCATTAATGATGCTCCAATGCTCCAGTCTATCTAGATCCTACAAGTCATCTTGTCCTTCATGAGAGTTAACAGCACCTGCCAGTTTGGTATTGTCAGTTAACGCAGGGGTGGTAGAGGAGTGAGATGTGGTCTCCTGAGTGATCCAAGAGCATCCCGACTCCCAGACAGACCCTCCTGGCCGCTGTATTCCACAGCGTGCAGGGAGACCTATCACTCGTCCCAGTGGAAGGAACAAACCCACACACACCTCAGAGCCTTTGATGGGCTCAGCGTTACCAGGAATACAGAACTTCAGAGGGCTCAGTTGTCTGGATATATTTCAAAGCCATTCACTCTTTCAAGGGACCCTAGAGTGAAAGAGGAAGGGTCACTTTGTGTGGCCACGGATATAGGGGTGAAGGGCCAATAGGGTTGGGAGGAGGCGGGGAAATACAATGACAGCCAATGGGAAGAAGGGAGGGGTGGAGTGTGTGATACAATGAGAACCAATGAGGGGAAGGGAAGGGCGGAGTCAGGGATACAACAACAACCAATCAACATAGAAGGATTAACATAACCTTAGGGAGAGACCATTTAGCTGACCCTCAGAGGGTGTTTCACACCTCAGAGTTGTCCCACCCGTTTACTGCTCCTGTGGGAGCCTCTCGGCTTCTCCAAGATGGTTTCATCCACCGCAACAGTCAGTAAACTTTTTAAACAGACCATTCAAATCCTATGTCCAGCACCTCTGGGATATTTGCTGTTGCTGTTCCTACAAAAAATTTGCTGTTGCAAATTTGGGCAATGCAGACAGGATATTGACATGAAAGGAGTGGGGGTTTAGTAGCTTTGTCTTGTCAGCAGTGAGGGTTCCAGTTCTCCTCAAATCTTAGTTCTTTATTCTGGTGAAGACAACAGACCATATATATCTAGTCTGGTGTTGCAGTAGACTAACCTCAACCAGCAATTAAGTACCACACAGGTGCTCACTGAGGGAGTGTCCTCATCCCAGTCAGACAGAGAAGACAAGAGGATGAAAAAAAAGGAAAAAAATTCCTCATGGGTGGGATTGATAATACTTTAACAAGCAAAGGAAAAAGAAAAAAAAATCCCAAAACAAGTGATGCAAAGACAATCATGTACCACCTCCCCCAAGCAGACTCGTGTCAAGCAAGTCTCCCAGAAATGGCTATCTTCCCCAAGCAACTCCTTTCCTGACTTTTATTGCTTAGCATGATGCTATATGGTGTGGAATATCCCTTTGGCCAGCTCAGATTCACTGTCTTGGTTATGTCCTCTCCTAAATTCTTGGGTACACTCCTGTTTACTCTCTATAGGGGAAATGTGGGGAAAATGATAAAACCTTGACACTCAGTAAATACTGCTCAGCAATAGCTAAAATGCTGGTGTGTTATCAACACACATCAATCAAAACCACATCACTTCATAACTTCCTCCCAGTCAGATTAATTACAGGTATTCACCAGGTAACAAGGTTTGCCAGGTTGGATAGATCCTTCAGGTGCTGCTAGATCAATTTTAACAATGTGTTTATTAGCCAAGGGTATTGCTTCATTTTGAAACCTGGAGGCTAATAGGGAAGAATTCAGTTCTGTCTCAAGGCATATAAATTTGTATATCTAAAAGAGACTAGACAGCAAACTCTCATTAGAAACGTGAGGCATCCAGTTCACTTACTAGTGGTGTCCTAGGTGGCATACAGCTGCACGAAATTAGCCAAGAGAAACTGAAAAATACTCAATTCGGTTGTCAGTGAGACTTATGGAAGTTATAGTGCAAGGCTGGTCTGGACACTACAGCACTTGAAAATCCATTAGGGCTCAGTTCACTTGGATAGGTGTGTGTCCATTGCAGTTTGATATGCTCTGGGTTAACTGAGAAACACCTGCAACTTGAAAATTTCATACAAGACTTCCAGAGTTCCTCATCCTTCTGAAAAGTAGCTGGAAGTCATGCAGGATGCCCTAAGGTACCTAAGACAGCATTATTGTCTCAGGCAGTTGTATCAAAACTACACTTTATATTGAATCCTGAACCTTGAATCCATCTGAGACTTCATCTTTTCATGGGTGACAAATGAGGAATGATGTGTGATAAGTGTTTGTGATAACCTCACAGTTTCCTCATTCTCTATATTTTCTCAGAAAAGAGAAAAAATAATTACTTTTTAAAATTATTATTTTCTGTTATAACAAAATTTGTCTCATGTCACTACTGGAAACCAAGACTGTTTTCTGGAGTGGGGTCAATATGGCCTTCTTGACAGGACCTGTATTTTAGGCTTTGATTGAACTTCTCAGCTCTTTGAGGATTAAAAGTCTGAGAAATCTTAGATCAGAAAAGTAGAGTGAAGCTAAAATTGCTGTTCAGTTAAAAATTCAGACGTTTGTTCTGTCTTCACTGTTCAAAATCTTCTTATAGTCCTATAATCAAAATGAAGTTGCTTGATGTAGACATCTGCAGAAATTATATACCATTCAAGATCTGATCCTCTGTGAAAAGGTATAGTATACTCTTATTTCTGAGTTTTGCCTGAGCCCCATAATTGATATCCAAGATGCTTCCAAGACAATAATTCCATCCATTGGGCAAGACAGTACAAAACGTCAGCCTTTCCTCAGTGCTAAACATTCATTCCAGATTTATTTGAAAAAATGGAAGGTAGTTTTACATATAATCTTGGTGCCTAGGCAATATTTCAATAATGCAGTTCTACCTACAGTAAGGGTAGAACATAAATCTAGGAAAGCAAGCCTAGAAATTGAAGACCATGCTTTGTTTTTCAGAAGGGATTGAAA
The DNA here is from genome assembly GCA_013397895.1 of Origma solitaria. Classification (NCBI taxonomy): domain Eukaryota; kingdom Metazoa; phylum Chordata; class Aves; order Passeriformes; family Acanthizidae; genus Origma; species Origma solitaria. The sequence continues at coordinate 719,236 of VZRL01001308.1, read as the reverse complement.
AATCAGACACATCTCAGCTTCAGAACTTCCATCCATGAGGTAAATCTAAGACATCTGTGACTTACTAAGCACTGATGAGCAGTCTGGGATCTTATGCAAGTGATACTAATCACTGTAGTAGTGCTGCTTTAGGGCAGTGAGCTCTAATTACTGTATCTGTAAGCCTCCAACTCCCGAAAGCTTCTGGCTAACAGTACAAGAAGCTGCCCATGAGCCAGCAGGGCGATGGTAACCTGGACACATCAGGGAGGGCACTGACAACAGCTTGAGGGAGGTCATGCTGCCCCTCCACTCAGCCCCAGTGAGGCAACTTCTGGAGTGCTGTGTCCAGTTCTGGGCTCCCCAGGACAGACAAGGAACTTTCCCATCCCTGGCAGAGCTCAAGGCCAGGTTTGATGGGGCTTGGAACAACCAGGTTGAGTGGACAGTGCCCTTGCCCAGGGCAGGGGGGCTGGAACTCAATGATCTTCAAGGTCCCTTCCAACTCAAAACAGTTTTTGAATCTGAATACTACCATCAGCAGTACCAACAGCACAAAGCCTTGATGTCTCTTCTTTTGTAAACGAGTTAATGCTTTCTATAAGACTGTTAGCTGTACCATGCACATATGGGAAAGTTCTGGCATTAAATGACACATAAAGAAGTAATATATCTGTTAAATATTGCTGAAATATATTACAACTAGACTTGTGTTTCTTTTAAGAACCTGTAGTCAAGCCAATGTGAACACTGGTTTTTATTTCAACATCTGCTGTGTTTCACTTAGATCTTAAAATATTAACAGAGTTTTTATAAAGTGTTGAAGTTTTAGATTAAGGAAATCTTCCCTGGAAAACAAAACTAAATCTTAGTAGTATTCGTTTCACTGGTTATAAGAAACAGGTACTAAATATATCTAAATTGGCTCTTTTGTTTATCTCCATAACTGCTTCATCTATTATAACTGGGTTTAAATGTTTTGATTTTTGTTAGTAAAGTAGTTATCACTGAATTTTTGATAACAAAGAAACAACAGTAAACAGCCCAGAGTGACAAGGATTACTGCTGTTTTGAGTATAAATAATTGAATAGAATGTGTGAGAAATGAATCTTTTGCCTACTCTAGACAAAAAAATTGCATACAAAAATGAAAAGAGAACTGGATGGATGTCTCTGGTAGCTAGAAATGTCCCCTAGCAGGCTGCAAAGGCATTTCAGTTTATTCCTTCTCATAACAGATATGATCTGATTAGAATAATGTTATCACTGGGACAGATTTGAATACTACTGACAAAAGTAGAGGACATAGAAACATTTTTGTGTTATGCTTATTTACTTGATTATCCTGCAGAAGTCCAAGGCAATTTCTTTCTCAAAAGGCTTCAAATGTAGGTAAGATGAAAAATATTAACATAAAATGTACATATTAATGCAGTAATAAATTAAACTGAAGGATTCTTCGTAATTCTTCTGTAGGTTTTTTTTTGTCTTTTTATTGTCTTTCATCTCTGAAAGTCCAGCTAAGCCAAAACTGTTCCTTGACTCAAGGCCGTGTGTACTCCATGGAAAAAACTCATGTTGGCAGCATGGATCTTTTGGTGGAGTCCTAAATTCTTTTCTTCTTGGAAAAAGATCATGACCTCAGCTTCCCAATGCTCTGATAAATCCCCTAAAAACAAAAAGAAAGAAAACTAAGAATGAAATATATTAAGACTATTTTAAATGCATTTCAAATTCTCTGCAGAAGATCAAAGTCCCAGACTACCCTGCACTTTTTTCCTTTTCACAGTGGCCCAATAGGTTATGTAAAGGGGCTAGAAATGCAAATGCTTTTCACCTGAAGAAATCACCAGAAGGTATTGCTATATTATGTCCTTCAGAGTTTGCCTAGGTACCATCATAAAGTTTGGAAGTACTGAAGTTTGATTGTGAAAGGTTTTGCTGTTGGGACAGTGTGTTAACTTTGTGTGGTAAATATGCTACCATGTTCACATTCCACTGTATGTATTGTGTCTAAACAGTAATTTTTTTTTTTGTTTGATCAAAAGAAACCAAAGTGAAACTCAAGTTTCATTGTTCCATAACTGAATTGCCTTGATACTGTTGGATGGCCAAGTCTGGATTCAGTAAGAATACAGAACAGATTCTCCTCAAAAATATGCTAAGGCATATGGAAAATAAGGTTGTGATTGGTGATAGCCAAGACGACTTCAGTAGTGGTAAACTGTGGCCAACAAATGTGGTGGCCTTCTCCAGTGGAGCTATGTTGGTGGAAAAGGGAAGGGAAATAACCTAAAGCGCTGGACACAGCATCAGGAGGTATCACTGTCTGCAAACACACATGTGGCTTCCACACTGTTTGAATTCTATAAATTATCTTCATTTCTCTATGTAGCGTGGGTTCAAGTTAATTATCTGTTACATTCCACATGCAAAGACAGGTGTATACTATCTAGTGTGTCAGGGAAGAAATTTTTTTACAAAACAGTAAAAATATCTCTCATGTGGGTTATAATTAATATTTTCCAACAGAAAAAAAATATATGCTCCACCACTATAAATAAACTAATTGAAAGGAACTGTTGCAGAAGCTGATTTAAGGTCCTTAGAGAAAAAAGATGGAAATAGCCTAATGCAAATTAAAGACGTAAAATTAAGCTGATGTCCCCAGAGTTTGTAGATGTTTTACGTCCTGTCTTGGATTAGAGACAAATATCCTAGATGGAAAGCACTCTGAGCAGGTGCCTCCCCCACCGCAGAGGTTTCTGGCACCCCTCCCCCCACAACACAGAATATCTCAGCCTAAAGTGGAAAGAACTGTTTAATTAACAGACCACACAGTGGAAAGGGAAAGGGGAAAAGGGGTCAGAAAACCTGAACAAACAGCTGATGAACTTAGTGTCCTTTTCCTCAGGCGTAGCTTCCCCTTTCCAGGGGCCCCGAAGGGCTAGGTGAAGTTCCTCCGGTGGCTCCCTGGACGATTCTCGTCCGCTGTCCCCCGGGGCTCCTCAGGTTCTTGGATGAGAAAGCAAGTCGAAGAAAAGGGTCCAAAACGATGAAAAACAATCCCAGGGAGGAAAAAAAAAACCAACCCAAGCAGCAGCTACACCAGTAGCACCAACCACCAGCAGCAGCAACTGACTCAGGGAAAAAAAAACCAGTGTCCCTTCCTTCTCACTCCCCCGTAGGAGAGCTGGGGAAAGTTTCAAAACATCCTGCGCTGGCGGCAGAGCTCCCAGCTGCGGGACACAGTTAAAGCTACAGGACCATATTTCTGGTCAAGCATACAAAACGATAGGGAATACAAGATATCATTATGCCACCCCAGGACACGTCCTTAGTGGGAAAGTGATAAACATATAGGTTTCACCATTTTACAGGAGCAACTATCATCAGACGAGAAGAAAAAACCACAGGACAGGGGGAAAAAAAGCAACAGAAAGCAGGGAGAGAACTTTATAGGTATGAAAGGCTAAATTTATTAACACCTAAAAATATTTTAATAGTATTTTTTTTAGTAGTTTAATGAAGGATTAACCAGACTTCCAATTCCCTGTGCATCATAAACTGTACAAAAACCAAAGCAAAGAAATCATGAATGCATCCCACTCCTTTCTAAGAATAAAATATGCGAGTTATGAATGTGCCTCAGAAAATGTTTCAGAATTAAAAATAGGTAACTTAATTTACTGAAGCCCAAAGAGTTGAAAAACAATGTGTGAAGTATGTTGATGAAAACAAGAGAAGCTCCACTTGTATTTATTCAGTCAAGAACTCATATTTGTTGTGACTGCTCAAATGGAGTTGTATTGACATCCGTATGGAAATATATCTGAGTTACACGCATAATTGATTTTGACCCTCTGTATTTGTCTGTTTGTTGATGTCAAAATTTACTTTTCCAGTACAAAGAACACTGGACTTAGACTGAAGTTTCACTCTGGTTCAAGTGGTGAGAATTATCCGCGACCCTTAGGACCAAATGTTAATTTCAAATTTTTCAGATAATGTAATGCAACAGTACAGACTTCTTATGTTATAGTCCTCCAAAACTGGTACCTGCACTTCTTTCTCATTCTGTAGTTTTCAGTCATTTTGGACACTATTTTAGGTAATGCAGCAAAGGCTGAACTGGTTATATCCATCTAGGTATAACAATATGTTATTAAAATTTTGTTGAAGTCCGTATCATAACAAATAAAAATTAGTTCTCCCATTCTCCTGGAAAATATAAGAGATAGACTATTGGAACTAATATCAGAATCTTTCTGATTATGGGTGATTGTTAGTGTTTTAAAAGTTGTCTTAAAAACCATTATGTAAAAACCTTTAAGTCTTTAAAAGGTCATTTTATTTTTGAAAAGGAAGAACTACCAACCACTAATACAAAAAGCCTCACGGTGCATCTTAATATAAATCCTGACTGAGAAAGTTTGCCAGATATTCTCACATGTGGCACCCCAAAAACCCCAGAGATGTGGCTGAGATAAACAGCAGAATATTTTGCAATTTTTTCAAAGTGGGTTTTCACCTATATTTTGCCACAACCTATAATATGCCTTTTAGAATTATAAAATTTTCAAAAATCTGAGTTTTTATGGAAAGAGCAGATTATTCTTTCTTGTATGTATTGCATCATGTTTCATTTATAGCACATTTATAAGCCCCACAACAGCCTCTTGCTTAGTCCTCCCCTATGGGATGGGGGAGAGAATCGGAAGGACAAAACAGAGAAAACCTGTGGGCTGAGATTGAACAGTTTAATAATTGAAGTGAAAGCAATAATAGTAATAACAATAATCATGAAAAGGAAAATAACAAAAAGAGAGAGACCTAAAACCCAAGAAAAACAGGTGTTGCAAGTGAAAAGCAATTTTTCACCACCATCTGACTTATGTTCAACCTGTTCCAAATCAGCAGCCCCCGAGGCAATTTTCCTCTTATATGCTGCACATAATGCCATACAGTATGGAGTATCCCTTTGGTCATTTGGAGTCAGGTATCCTGGTTGTGTTCCCTCCCAGCTTCTTGCGCATCCCCAGCCTCTCCAGTGGCAGGATGGCATGTGAAGTCCTTGACTTCCGGCAACCCCTGTCAGCAACAATGCAAACATGAGTTTAACCAACATTATCCTCATTCTAAATCCAAAAGACAACACTGTACCAGCTACTAACAAGAAAATTAACTCTACTCCAGCCAAAACCAGGTCTCTTTCCCAGATGTTTTATTGAATGCATATATTTTAGCCATTAATGTTTCATTTGAGAATGTCAAATTAGCTGTCAAAAAATGGACAACATCCATGTAATCTTTCCACCTGACAGCTTGATCTCTGAGATAAATAAACAGAAAATTTGCAGGCAATCAAAAGGGTGTAATTTGTAGAGGTGGGAATGGCTGCAAATAAAGTGATTTTCTCTATATAATAGTCATGTTCTAAATTTGGTACTATGAGTGGGAGAAAACTACTCATTACCATTCTTGAAAATGTAAGATTATATGATGCAGGCACTTGTGTCACTGTAGCCTATTTGTTAAGGTTTTATCATGCAATTAAAAAAAACCCTGCTCTGCAGTGACTGCAATAGCTAGAAAGTAAGGAAAGTCAGGGCAAGTGAGGAAAACAAAGGGTAAGAGAAAGGAGATAATACAAGGCTGAACATCTCCATTCTTCAACTTTACCTTCTAGGTTTGGCATATGGAATTATGCTTTTCAATTCCAATGTATACCGAAGTATCCACTTTACAATTCATAACCCCCAAGCCATTGTCCTGACAAATACAAATTACTCTGCAAAAGCACTCTGTAAAGTTGAAAAAGCCTGAAAGCCAAATTGCGTGGGGAGGGGTGGTTTTGGGGGATGGGGCATGGGCTGAAATAAAAAAACCCAAGAAATAGAGTTGTAAGAGGTTATCAAACCAGCATTTTCTCTTAAAAAATCTAAACTTTTAAAGCCACATTGTGAGCAACAAGAGCTGTATGAGGCAATTCCCTCAGTGTGACAAAAGAAATAGAGGCTGCAGAAATTAATATTTTTATTTTGTACTTTCTATTTTGGTCATGTGTTAGAGAGCCCTGTATTAAGTTATTTTCCACATAAGAATCAGGAAAAACAAAAAGAAAAAGGAGACTTTAAACGAGCCACTTGCTTGAGGTAAAGCACTTTCTACTTCTTGGGTTACTTGACTGACTTTTTCAGGCAAATGACTCATGGTGCTCTTGCAGTGCAGTGGGCTATGGCACTGATCTGTCAGTAACAACCTTTTTGCCTTCACCTCCTCCTCTTCTTTTTCCTGCAGAGCATATAGACACTGTATCCTCCTGTTTTGGATGAGGGTATGCATCTTGACAGCCAATGCGTGTGGATCCCAACAACAGTAAAAGTAAACTCCTATTGAATTCATTCCTACATCGGGTGAGAGGTATTCTCTGCCGTATTAGTCATTATTTCATCTGAGCCTAATAATTTTCTCAGGCTGATAGGTTTCTCATTACCAAGACCCTAGCTTTTAACCAGGAGAGTATTTAAGAATGCATTATTAATACCACTATAGCATTAGGTGAATGAATTAATCACTCAAATTCTCATTTATTGGCTTAATTAATGACTTCTTTCTGAGCACTTGGAATACAGTCCAAACGTTACAAATATATGTGTACTGATGTAGTTAAATGTAGTGATGAAGATCTGTCCATTTATAGTTGCTCTCAGCACCATGGCATCTACCCACTGGGCCATTTGACACATGCCTGCAGTCACCAGGAGAGTGGCATTAATGTGCTTTCTCATTCCTGTTGTCACAGCACTGTTCCCCACAAACTGGAAACGACATGGTGCCTGGGGAGCGAGACAGCAGCTAGGGAAGGAGAAATGGGTCCCTCATTATGGCGGTGGTGTGTCAAGACAGCATCTGTTACCTTCATGAGGCTTCTGTGACAGATCTGCCCCTGGAGGTCTGGGGAGCTCTTCTGCAGACACCTGGTGCTGGGAGAAGGCTCCTTTCATGAATCTCTGTCTTGTGTGATGGAAAACTAATGGTCACTACCTATTACATGGACAGAAGACCACATCCACCCTCAATTTGAGATATTTATCCTCCTGAAGTCATTGTGAGGTCAGAAATTGCTTTGAGTCTGTAACAGATGAAAGGGAAACAACTTCTTGAAGGTGACTTAAGTCAATAGCAGACTAGGGATTCCAGACAAGGGCTGTATTTGTACTGTTAAAGGGCACAAAGACCCAGCGTAGCAAGGCATCTTACCCCTCAACAAAAGCTTATCAATTTTTCACTGACTGTTCAAATAACTCAAGCAGTACAAACTGTATTGTAGTGAATTATTTTTTTGGCACCATGGGGTTAACACTGGTCTGGCATCTCCAGCTGCCAATAAACGTCTTACTTCTGAAATGAGATTTGACAAGATAAGCTGAATTTTTGACTGAGAGCCTTTCACCTTATAAAAGTCATACCAAACTTCCACAAAGCAGAAATCTTCCATTCATTTTCCTGGAAATGTGTGGGGTTTCTCCCATGAATAGGGATGCCTATTTCACAGTCACTCCCCACAGGTAAATGAAGGAATCTGTGTATATTATCTTCATTTTGGTGGTAAGTAACCTTCAACTCCTAATCAATACTCTTTCTGGCATTAATATAGGTACCTTGATATAGTGCACTGTTTCATGTTATGCTGTAATCTACTATAGTTCTTTTAGTTTTATACTGTGTTGTGAGTAATTCTATTTAAAAACTTTTGTCTTATATATTTTATATGTTCTTTTGTCTTACTAAATAATTCATTTTTATAATATATTTGATTTCCCCATCATTAGAATTTGCAGTACCAAAGGTATTCAATTATATCTCCACAAATTCCCTAAATCTAAACTGTTGCCAAAATCTGAGGGAGTTTAAATGCAAAAAGAAATTCTTTCTGTCCCTCAGACTCAAAGAAAGGGCAGCTTTAGTAAACTTTGTCTGAAGCTCCCACTCTTCCAGTAACACCCAGGGAGATCAATAGAGCAGAGTGCCTTGAGTCGGCTCCGTGTAAAGGTCAGTACCCTCTAAAGTGCCTTGACAACACACATAACATGTAGCTCTTGTCCTGTTTTGTCTTGTGCATCCTTTGAGCCATATATGGTACACCGGTGGCACTGTGAAGAAGAGGGTTAATTCAAATCTCTTCAGATAAAGTGTGATTTTTACTAAAGTTGCAATTGTGGATTTTTTTTTTTATGAAAAACCCCACCTGTTCTCTGCCTTGCACATGGCATAAGGACACATGGAAGTGCCTTGTTGGGATGGCAGAGGCACCTAGACATGGCAAAGCAGCACTTACACTTTCTGTTATGAACTGCTCCTGAACAAACCTTTTATAAAATCAGACCTGGACCTGTCTCAGATGGAACAAGCTGGTTTGGTCCAAAATAAAACTCATTGCAAAACAACAGGCACAAAAATAGGATGACTGTAAATCATGGAATTTCACATGTGCAGTGATGAATCTATTGACAAACATAATTACTAAAAGTAGAGGCAAAGTATGTTTGTCTGATTTAAGAATCGAATAAAACTGTTTAAGTCACTAGAAGTAATCAGGATTAACAACTGAACTCATAAACTGAGGTCAGATAAAGGACTGCATTTTCACATGTGTCTAACAATTGTCTACTGTTTCCTTACAGCAAAGTCATGAAAACAGCCATTAATGGGCTTAAAACTCTGTTGAGGTAAACACTGATGGAGGACAGACCTGACTATGAATATTTAAAGTATAATTTAAAATGTTCAATAGGAAACTGTAAACAGGACCATAGGACAATTCAAGCACAACTGTAGTAAAACCTTCTAAAATGCATACAGTGTCAATACTGGGCTCTTGGCACCCTGTATCACTGTCAAACACATTCCTGTCAGGGTGCATCTCTTGTCAATACAGAGAAAGAGAAAACTGGACATCGTTTGCTTGCTCAATGAGAATGCAGCAGAAAACTAGTAGTCTTGATTCTTCTTCCAAAGAACAATTTTATCCTTTGAAATCAGTCAAACTAGGTTGGGGTGAAATTGGGATAAGAGAGCAGCAAAAAAAAATTCAAGATTCAAAAAAGATAGAATAGACTTTCATACTTTGTAATAATTATATCTCAGATGAAAAAATTCTCAACTATGCCTCTGTGTGATCAAACCATTTTTATCGTATATAAGGGGAAAACATTTAAAAGCAAACACATATAAAGTCTGAATTATTAACTACTCCTTTGTGAATCATAAATTATTTCAGTTACTAGTAAGCAATCATGTTTTATTTCAAAATACATCATTAACAACCTCATAAAAATGTCTTCACAAATGCTGGATAATTGAAGGCCTGGAAGGAGAATCTGGGGAACAGCTCTGCTAAAGGGGAAAATTATGGAGAAGATCAAACTATGTGCCACCATGTGGCACATGAGGGACCACCAGGGCATCAGTTCCAACCAGCATGAATTTATGAAAGGCAGGTCCTGTTTGACCAGCCTGATCACAACAAGGTGACCCACTCAGCAGGTGAGGAAGAGGCTGTGGGTGTTGTATACCTGGACTTCATCAAAGCCTTTGACAATGTTTCACACAACATTCTCCTGGAGAAACTGGCTGCTCTTGGCGTGGACAGGTGCACTCTTTGCTGGTGAATAAGTGGCTGCATGGCCAGACCCAGAGTGGAAAGCTGCCCTGTGGAAAACGGCCTGAGGGTTCTGTTTGACAGCAGCTGAACATGAGCCAGAGTGAGCCCAGGTGGCCAAGAAGGACAATGGCACCTGGTCTGTGTCAGCAATAGTGTGGCCAGCAGGACCAGGGCCGTGATTGTTCCCTTGTACTGCTGAGGCTGCACCTCAAATCCTGTGTTCAGTTTTGGGCCCCTCACTACAAGAAGGACATTTAGGGGCTGGGGCAAGTCCAGAGAAGGGCAACAGAGCTGGTGGAGGGCCTGGAGCACTAGTCCTGTGAGGAGCTGCTGAGGGAGCTGAAGTTTTTTGGCCTGGAGGAAAGGAGGCTCAGAGGAGACCTTACCACACTCTATAACTACCTGGAAGATTGTAGACAGGTGGGTGCTGGTCTAATCCCCCAGGTAACAAGCAGAAGGACAAGAGGAAATGGCCTTAAGTTGCGCCGGGGGTGGTTTAGATTGGATATTAGGAAAAATTTCTTAACCAAAATGGTTGTCAAGCACTGGACTATGCTGCCCAGGGAAGGGGTGGAGTCATCATCCCTTGAGGTATATAAAGCGTGTGTAGATGTGGCACTTAGGAACATGGTTCAGCGGTGAACACAGCAGTATTAGGTTTGCAGTTGGACTTGATGATCTTAAACATCTTTTTCAACCTAAACAATTCTATGGTAATACCAAAAATGTATTTTAATGTAAATAAAATTTGTGATGTTCTTTACTATCAATATGCTGGATAGAAAATCATATCAGGTTAATACTTAGTTACGCAATTGTGCATAAAAAGATGAAATATATATTCCATTGGAAAGTTGAATACATAGAACTATAAAATCCCATCACAGAATGGATTTGTATTATGGCAGTATATATTGATATAATGTTCCTGTGTCATAGAAGAAGAATACAATTATGTCACCTGTTACACCAGTATCTGGTATCTGATGTATCTTGTAAGCATCCAGAGTCTGCAAGGAATTATCCAGCAATGTCTGACTTCAACTGCTTTCTACATCTGCTCAGCTTACATTAGGCCCACCACATTTTCTCTCTTTTCATAACTCGTTAGCTGTCTTATTATCCTATTCTTACAATTCTTATGCCAGAAAAAAGGTAATTCCAGTTGGGACTCATCAAGAATTCATGATCTTCAGAGAAGACAGTGACATTGAAAAAGAATAATTTACTAGAAAAAGAATGATTTAGTAGAAATAGTAACTGAAATTTATCTTCACCTACAAGTCAAAAAGAACTCACATTTCACAAATAGTTCAAAGCAAACCAGCTAAAATATAAGGGATACACTTTACTAAGAATGTCTAAATGTTTAGGAAACATTCTGCCAGCCTGGTGCTTTTCCTCTCTGGCCCCTGAACATTCCGTTATTTAAGTATTAATAATCACTTATTTGCTTCAGTTTACTCTCTAGTCTCCAATCTTTACTCATTAATTTATTAAATGTTCAAGATGCTTCAATACTACAGACAGAAAAAGAGTATTGGGCTGGTCTGAAGGCTGCATGGGTAAATGAAGTCAGACTGTTGCAAATACTCTGGAGAACCTGTGTGTTGAAATATCTCATATTTAAAATCTCAGTCGATTCACTCACTCAAGAAAATAATTAACCTCATTTAAGGACTGGTATGCACGAATGAGAGTAAATCATCAGGCCCATGTTGGCTACTGTGGAGTGTTGGCACCTAATTAAAAATGGTAAACTAGAATCTCTTTGTAGATAACAGAGAAATTGAGGAAGCTCCCTGAGTATGTGAGTATGTCTGCATTTGTGTCTGTGATTTGCTTTGTCCTGAGGCATGTACAGGTATTATTTAATCAAGCAGAGATATGTCTAGAAAACAGATCAGATCAGAGTTCTCGTTTGCATTATTTCAATGTAGACTTACTTAAATGAGGCTCAATAATTTAACTAAAATGAACAAGGGTATGTCTGGTTTAGAGGACAGTATTGAATCTGGCCAGCAGATATCTGATATTGGGAGAGGCTGTATTAGTGTTCATGAGATATTCAAAATAATCGTTATACTTTCTTCTAAGTGAATAGTACCTTAGCAGTATCATGGAAAAAATTTAATCATTGACATGATTATGGGATCACATTTTATGTTTATTTATATTTTTGTTTAAAATAAAGTTTATTTCCATAAAAAGATATTCATTCCACAAGGTGTAACAAAGTAACTTAGGCCCTGTGGTCTTCAACATCTTCATAAATGACTTGGACACAGGACTGGAGGGGGTACTGAGCAAATTTGCAGCCCATACAAAACTGGGAGGAGCTGTTAACTTCCTCGAGGGCAGGGAGGCTCTGAAGAGAGTCCTCAACAATTAGGGGGCTGGGCAATCACCAACTATGTGAAGTTCAACAAGGGAAGTGCTGGCTTCTGCACCTGGGAGGGGAAAGCCTGGATGCATGGACAGACTGGGGAATGAGATGCTGGAAAGCAGTGCCGTGGAAAGGGACGTGGGTGTCCTGGTCCATAACAAGTTGAACATGAGTCAGCAGTGCCCTGGCAGCCAGGTGGGTCACCTGTGTCCTGGGGGGCATCAGGCACAGCATCGCCAGCCGGGCAAGGGAGGGGAGTGTCCTGCTCTGCTCTGACCTGGGGCGGTCTCACCTTGACTGCCGGGGCACTGCTGTCTCATGTTCCACTAAGCTACTAGCATCCAAAAGAGACCTACAAAGATGGTGAAGGGCCTTGAGGGGAAGCTGTGTGAGGAGTGGCTGAGGTCACTTGGTCTGTTCAGCCTGGAGAAGAGGAGACTAAGGGGGATCTCATTGCAGTTACAACTTCGTCATGAGGGGAAGAGGAGGGGCAGGCACTGACCTCTTCTCTGTGGTGCCTGGGGACAGGAGCTGAGGGAATGGCCTGAAGTTGTGTCAGGGGAGGTTTAGGCTGGATATTAGAAAAAGGTTCTTCACCCAGAGGGTGGCTGGGCACTGGAACAGGCTCCCCAGGGAAGTGGTCACAGCACCAAGACAACTCAAGAAGGGTTTGGACAATGCTCTCAGGCACACAGTGTGACTTGGGCACGGTGCAGTGCAGGGATTGGAGCTGGGCTCGATGATCCTTGTGGGTCCCTTCCAACTCTGCTTGTTCTGTGATTGTTTTTCTGTGATGCATATAAAACCTGGGATTATTGATTTACGAATGGAAAAACTGTTATTGTAAAATACACAGAAAGTGTATCCACTTCTTGAGAAACAATTTAATTAGTTGTTTCAACAGGCACTGTTCAATTATTAGAATCTTCTTGAAATGGAATTCAGTCAAGACCTGTTTATTTAATTCATTAGCAGAATTAATGCCAGTGAAATATGCTGGTATTTTCATTCTCAAAATCTAGAGTTTGCCATTTTAATCCAGACAAGTAGTGAAATATTTGAATTCTATCTCTATCAGCTTTCAACATTCATTTGGATTGGGTATGTCATCCTGAAAATACAGAGAAACCATGGAATGTAGACATAGACTGTCATATAGGACACTTCTGGTACAATTGGAAATAAATCCTAAGGCAAATCTGATAATCAAAATCACTAATTTTTTTTTTGTTTGAATGTCACAAAGTAAAAAATTATTTTAGAGGAGTTTTAAATATGTCATCAATTAAAAACCACAATAGGTTTTAGTGAAAATTCTTAAAGCACTTTGAAAATATTTTGCAATGTCTTACATCACCAGAGAGTGGTTAATGACAAGACATCCATTTGAAAGCAGTTGGAATTTTGTCATAGTTAAAAGAGCTAAAGATGGGTATCAAAATATTTTGGCCAAACATCTATAACTTTTCTACAAATGTCATTAAATTTATCATACATTTACATCATGCTTTAGTTACTAAATCACCCCCCCCAAAAAAAAGTTTTACCAGAAATATGAAACTTCTAAAAAATTTTTTTAGAAGTGATTTAAATTATTTCCTCTCATAAATATTTCTCTGAGAGTTTAGGGACTCTGAAAATGCATGAAAATCCTATTTAAATTCTAAAGGATTCTAGAGAAAATTCACCTTTTAAATTTGGTATAATCATATTCTAGTATGTTTTCTGATGAAAGGTATTTTTTTGTAAAATCGATCGGTCTTCAGAGCACAAATAAAAGTGCTGAAATATACATATGTTGACTGAATCTTATGGTATGTTAAGAAATCCTTTTCTATTCTCTCACACTCTGTGTGAATTTTTTGCTATACCTTAAGAATTATAATATTTTTTAATATCACATTTTCTCCCTATACTCCTGCCATCAAAATACATTGCCTTTGGACTTGCTATTAGTTTGTGTCTTTTAGACATGAAATTCTTGAGAAAGCTTTTCTAGGAAAAATATCTGCTCAATTACTACACTTGATTCATCTCGTCTAGCATACTATAAAAACAGTGGAAGAGGCCAATACATCCTGGAATGATTAATTTTACATTATCATAAATGCAGTAGCACTTATTAGTAATTTATTGGCATGAATTCAAGATGCAATCACACAATTTTTAGGCTCCTATGTATTCAAACTTATGCATACAGCCAAAGTTTTTGAAAACTCTTTTTGATAGGTTGTTTGCCTGTTCATCTGTTTGTTTAAATGCCAAAATAGCTTAAGAATCTGACTTGCAGTACTTGTTTGGGCAAAATTCCTAGTATTTGGTATGATGTTATTAATAGACCTATGGCATAAACTTTAATTTAATGATTACTCTTACAAGCAGTAGAATAGACAGCTGTCACAAAAATGTCACCTCAAGTGAGACACACAGATGAAACTGTGTAAGTAATTGAATCTAGCCACTCTTCTACAATATTTCCATAATTAAATTCCTGCATCTGTCAAGGAAAAGCAATGTGTTTTGTCTGGTTCAAGTATTTTTCACAGCACAAATCTGATCATTCCCTAGATTAAATTGAAAGTAAGCAGAAAAGAAGAATGCGTTTTAAAGATTCAGTGAATATAAAGAATAACTTAAATGTGGGTATGGGGGAAATTTTGTTGGTGAAAAGTACCAACACAGCCAAGTGTAAATGACCTGCAGAAATTCACTAACTTAATTGCACTCTTTTGCCTCTTCTGTCACCATTCCTTGATTTTTGTACTCCTTAGGTTACCACCTTAGACCTAGTAGATAGATCAATCTAGAATCATCTGCAATTCTTGTCAGTGTAGATAAAAACATGTGTTTTTCTTTTCAAAATAAGATTTCAGAACTTGCATTAGACACAAAATGCAAAGAATTCACTCCAAAGCAGATTTTTTTTTTACCACTTCTTAGGACTGGATTCTAGTTAGTTTAAGCTGCATTCAGTCTGTGGAAAGCCACTTTACTATCAATTCATGCAATATTTAACAGCTGCACAGCCCCCAGAGAATTATTCATGTTTTGCAAAGCATCTTTATAAATACTCGGAGGTTAGTAACAGAAGATATAGGGATAAGACAACAAACTCACTACAAACACACCTCATCAAATCTGTGTTCGTGCCCTGCCAAGCTTCATGTAGAATGGATAGATTTTACGGTCCTACTTCTCCTTATTGCCTGCATAAAAGTATCCCAAATAATATTCCTGTTTCCTCCTTCAGTTAGTTCACTTAGAAATGATAATTTTATTCCTGTTTCCATCTATTAGATGACTAATTTATTTATCAGTCTTTCATCCCTTGCTATAAGGCACAACCACTGAGCCACAAGGAGGGCCAAACAGCTGTCATGTCATGTCATTAGAAGGGGCCATGAACCATCAAAGACCCTTGAATGCCCCTGACTCATGTCCACAGGGTTATGTCAGACAGTGTAAAACCTCTCCAGGACATTCCCACATAAGCCTGAATGTCTATAACCCACAGAACTCTGCTGCACAGGACCCACCCCCAATGAATCAAAACCATGACCATCAGTGTGACCTTGGACACTGAAACTGCAAAGATCAAGTGCTGTAGCTGGATCCACACGTGGTGATATCTTTCCTTTCCACTGTCTACTCTTGTCCTTTTCTCCTCTTTCTTTCCTTTCCTTAGGTATATTCTTAACAAAATTATTTTTATTTTTTTAAAGAAAAGAACCAAAATGGTCACATTTTCTGCTTTCTTCTCCAATTATCTTTTTTTAAAATAAACCGCCCTCACATATACACGGGTCCTTCTGTGTTGTTTCACTTTAATTCACCCCAACGGATCTATTAACAAGAACCTCAGTTACTCTGCCTCAAAGATGAGCCATAACAGATCATCAAACTTGATGACTTTTTGACTTCTATCTTATATGAGATCAGATGTGCAAGTATTAATCTTCTCTCTCATTTCCAGAGGCTTTGAATCAGAATAATATTTATGGATATCAAGATGCAGCCCAGTGAAATATGAGCCTGAAAGACAATTCCCCTGTTTCTAATCAGATGAGAGAATGAGACATAGCATTGCATAAATGTGTTTTATTAAAATTCTATTTTTAAAGAGAAGCACATAATTCAAAAAAGGATCAAGTTTCTTCTCAGAAAACTAATTTGATAGCATGGTTTGTATTAGAAATGCCCTCAATTGTCGTTAAAGTGTTTGGTGACATACAAACCACTCCTGTTGTTTTGTTCTATCAAATTACTCTGCTCCCTTTCTGGTTTTCATGCTGCAAAACAAAAACAATGCAAAGAACAATATATTTAAAATTAACTACTTGAGTTCACCTGCAGAGTAAACCTTTCATTATTCAGTAAAGACTTACAGTATTAGGTCTGAAGTACCTTAATCTTTTCTTTTCCACATGGCAAAATAGTGAGAATATATACATTTATCATAATGTTGTAATGTATTTTTTAAAAGAGAAAAAGAAACATTTCCCTTCCTTAGCAAACAGTTTTTTTTCAATAAAAGAGGAAATACAAGTTTTATTATATATAAATTGGAAAAAACCCTATTCTGTAAATTAAAATATACCCATTTTGCAACTAAATAATAAAAAAAATCCATACAATAATACGGTTTTTTGACTGAAACAAAAATAAGAGCTATAACTGTATATGTACACTTTAATAACATAACACTAATGGTAACTGTCGTGTCTCTCTTCCACTGACGCATTCTAACTAAAAGCTGCACAACAGATGGGATTACAGGACTGCAGGATTCAGATGAGAAAAAGCAGCAATAATCCAACTCTCTGAATTACTAATCTAGCAGCCAGAAAAAGGTCAATGTTTAATAAAATTATTCATTTTTTAAAACAAATTTTTATTATTCTTAAGCCAGCATAAAATATGGCTAATGAATTATTTCACAATATTTTAGCTGCTATATGTACGTCTGTGAGATTTCCATGCTAGCTGTGTACCACCTTGGAGGTAAACTGAGAGAAAATCATTTAACTGAGGCAAGATCTGAATTGTCTGATTTAGTTCTTAAGTCGAACCAAAAGTAATACTGCATCCCAGCCCAGCTCTGGATTCAAAGCCTGCTGAAAACAGTGCCAATTCAATGCTATGTCCCAGCCCAGTTCTGGGTTCAAAGGCTGCTGAAAACAGTGCCAGCTCCTGGGTTTTCCAAAGAGGTCCCATCCAGGTACAGTAAGAAATGCAGATGTGCCAGGAATTGATCTGTGAGGTAATGAAGAACTCTGTACTGGAAATGTTTATCAGCTGAAATGAGAAAGGAAAAGCAGACAACCGTTGGAGACACTGAAACCAGAAACAGAAGCACAAGTGCAGCAAAATGGCTCATTCTGCAAAGTGGAAGGCTCTTTAAAACAAAAAGCTCTACAGAGGCACAGACTTACCTACTGCATCCCTGTGCCTGCTGAAAATGGCAGCGAGTAATGGGTTTAACTTCAGGCCAGTAATGAGTTTTATTTTGAAGCCAGAGACTCACAAATACTGAATTTGCAACTGCAACCAATTCCAAACAGAGCTTCATGTGTGCGCTTTTAACTAAAATATACATGGACATCCATGCACTTGGACTTACATGGAGAAGGAAATAACCTCTGTGGAAGGAACTCACATGAGAAAATAAATTTGTTTCTCACATCTACTTCCATTCTGTGGACAGTGAAATTTTGTACAAATAAATATCAAAACAACTCATTAACTTTCCCTCTTTTGCACCTCCTGCTAGTAGAGATTGTTATTGCCTTGTTCATGTGGATTCACTGATTTATGTGCACACAAGCAATTCTCATAGTGTGAGAATGCCAAATATTTGTCAAACAATATTAAGTAATTAAAGCTTTTATTGTGTGTTACTTCTTAAGGCCAGTATTGCCTTTGCATTGAAAAGAAGCTGCACAAAGGAAGACACCAGCAACAGAAATGACATACAAATGTTCAAATTGTACAGGAAGAAAGATCCAAAGAAACTGTTGAGGTTTTGCTAGCATATTCTTGTTGAAAGTATTACATTTTGGTGCTTTCGGTTACTGAACATTCCATCACATCAGGCAGTGAATTTCTTAGCATATATTCTCAGATCAAAGGCATTGGCTCCCACCTACTAAAACAGTACATTATTATGACTCAAAAAAAAAGGAGATAAATCCCGTGAATGCCCTTAAGCAACACTGTGTTTCTGCATTTTGAAAGCTCTTCATATGTCATGTAATGCTTTCCAAATAATCCAATCATTTTATGGCTGAATTAATAAAGGATTTATGAATATAAAAATATGCAAATATGTAAATAGGTTTTCACATTATCCTAACAAAGACAGAGAAGGGATTTCACCATTTACAATGGATAGTTTGTATGCTTTTCAGGTTTGGCAAATAAAATTACTGGAAAATGTTACACCTATTACCACGTCCATCCCTATAAAACGAGGTATTTTATTTTGTTTATTGCCAAAAACATAAGGGTGATGACATGTGAGTTGCTCGTGATAATATTTTTTAAATTTCTTTATAAAGTGCCCAGAAACTCTGCCAGACTTCTTGGGGCTCCACGTGTATGGTGAAGAGAGCAGATGAGTGCCTATAGGAAGTATAACAGCTGGATCTCTGTTCAGCATGATGTATATTGTGCTAACACAAGCAATCCAAGGAGATCTCCATCTCCACAGAGCCTCCATTTGATTTGAGTGAGGTATATGACAGGAAAATTGCCTTTCTGGTATCTCAGGATAATATTTCTTTCACTGAAGGTAAACAATGTATATTGACTTCAGTGAAGCCTCTTGTAGAACAAGATACTGCACAAAAAATTTCATAGTTTCAGTTGCACAGGTTTATTTCATTTGTGTCCTGGAATATGAAAAAAAATATTATAGGTACCAGAACTATCCTGAAAAATGTGTGAAGTAGGCTACTCAAAGATTCTGGCAAGTCTTGTCAACCAATGACTTTCTGAACTCCAACTTTGCGCTTGCTCTAGATACACCTAATCATATGTAAATTTCAATCAGTTACTAGATTTTTTTTTATTTATTTATTTCATGGAGTCGTGGGATCATTTTGTTTCGAAAAGATCCTCAAAATCATTGAGTCCAACTGCCCAATTTGTTTATTATATGGTAGAATCCGGAGTAAGATATCTTATTCTTGTGATATGTCGCTCAGAAAAGCTTGCTAGACTGTAGGGTTAGGTCTACTTTTATCTATTAAAAAAATAGATTCTAAATTCTCCTTCTTTCTATTGGCAAAATAGTCTTCCAGCTGCCTATGCAATGCAATTGTGTAGGCTCTTAAGGGGTGATTTGCTCCTGAATTTAGCTCTCAACATCAAAGGTATTTATTTCTGGACAGGTGAAACCACATGGTCATTAGTCAATGGATAGGCACTCCTAGAGCAAAGTTCTGAAGTTCTCTTTCAAATTGGAAGCTGTGATAAGATGGGTTGCAAGTTCAAACAATTTTCTTCCTAGAGGGCACAAAGATTGTGAGTTCAGATATATACAGTTCATCAAAGGAATAGTAGGATAAAATTTTGATTAGTATCTATGGTATTCAAGGTTGTTAACTGGAATTCCTAATGTCAAGTCCTCTGGAAATCTCTGAAATTTTCATCTATAGACACTGAAGCTGCACTGCCTTCTAAATGGTCCACCCACCTAAGCCCATACAAACCTCAGTGGTATCTTTAAAGTGTACGTATTTTATTTGAGACACTTGAGAGGCGGGGGTTGAGTTAAATTATCAGGTAATTGGGTACCTAGTTATTGTGAAAGTGGCAGATATGGTATGCTCTTAGGGAATTCTAAATCATGGTATTGTGCAGCATTCTGACTCATGAATACTGGAAACCCTCATCAGTTCTGGTGCAAGTTGATGAGTAATGGAACATTCAAGGCATCCTCAAAGAGCAGCTGTAGTTTTGCTTAAACAATGAAACTCTCAAAAATGTTCCTTGCTATCAACATATTTATAGAGCTTGTTTTCAAAGGGATTGTAATTTTCAGTATGTGTTCCATCATATTGGGTGGATTAAGTTAGCAAGGGCCAATTATAATCATGTCATTTTATCGTGTAGTTTATTAGCCACAATAAAGTGTACAAGCAGAAGGGACATTTTGATGAGAAGCCAGAAGTCTTGAGAAATTACAGTGATTGTGCATGAAACTGAGGACATGCCTAGAGACAGACTTGGTTTAATGATCTGTCACTTTCTGTAAACTCACATTTCAAATACAATGAACCATTTACGACTGCATGAAAATTACCTTAAATGTCTGTTGGTATTATTGCTGTAAATATCAATGAGTTGGTTAAAAAAACCCTGCTTGTGAAATACGGACCTTTTTACTTAAAGTATGTTAAACTGTTAAATCCTTAACTATTACTTATGCTCAGAAAATATATACCAGTAACTTTAATGAACAGAATCACTCACAAGCATATTTCTTTATGACTAATTTGTTCATTAAGTCATCAAAACTGAGTGTTGAGGTGTTCACCCTTCAGCTCTCTGCAGCAGTCAATGGAGTCAAAAGGAATTTGTTCACTGGATTCAGAGGGTGGTTAATTGATCTTCCTGCCCTTCTTGAGATGTGTAGGATCTTCTGGGTAAAAACTCTCTGAATTGCTCCCTGATTACATTGAATTCTCTACTCTGTTTAAATATTCTCCAGTTGTAGCATTGATATACGCTAATTCAGTAGAGTTTCTAATTAAGATTTAGCTTATGTGTGAATGCTGGATGACAAAACTGCCTCCAAAGTTTTAATCAGCAAGTGTAATTCATTATGGAATCTCTGTGAAAATTGATTCAATCTCCAAGAGACTGTTTTCTTTTCTGAAAAGCAGGATAATAAAAAGTAACTTTCTGCCATGGCTTGTTGATGCCGTAAAGCACTGATTTTGATTACAGATATGATTTTCTGAAATCATAAAAAGAACAGAAGCTTAGTCATTAACATGGAAAAACAAGTGACTTTATCTGGGTTCCCCTAAGAGTAGTATCTTTTATAAGGTTATTATTCCAGGCTTGGAAATAAAGATAATATTACTATTTGGGAAGAGTTAGAAAGAAATTTAGAATATATTCCAAGAGGAAAACAATAACTTAAGATTATTTCAGCATAAACGCACCTGTGCCTTGGGATTTTTAATCCTGGCATTAGTCTTCTCAAAAGGACAAGTAAATAATCCAGTCTAGATTTTACCCTGTCCTTTCCATCCTTCTCTTCATTGCTCATTTACTCAAACACTCTTGTTTAACAGACCTGCTCCCTGTGTCAGCCTGTGTTACAGCTGGTTAAGGTGAACATGACAAGGTTCCTTTGACCAAAGACAGATGTCTCTCCACTCTAGCAGCTGTGACATTGCTTTTCCCACAGTGCTTAAGACAGAATAAATCACTCGTTACCAGGAAGGCCAATTTGATTAAAGTTGGGATGGGTGACTTCAATGAGCTCCCCTGTTACAGATCCTCACACAAGTCATAATAAGGTCATTTGTCCTGTCATTACACAGGAAAGATGATGGCATTTCAATCTTCTTAGTCAAATATCCATTTACATGAATACCCCAAATAATTTAAATGACCAAGAGTCAGAATTCCCTCCGTAATGTTTCCTGGTATCTTGTGTGATGCAGTGCAGTGTCACCTTGGGGTAGAACTATTTCTGTCACACCTTTTAAGTCAGCAACATTTGGCATCCTGTGAGGTGCAAACCATGTTGGAAGGCCAGTTCAGGAACCCAGTCTACAGTGAAACATAAAAACCAAAGTCAGACTCCTAAATGTGCTAGAAAAGAAATGCCAAAGTGCAAATATTTCTCCTTTTTAACATTTTGGAGAAGAAGAATTAAAGAAAGTTATGACAACATAGAATAATAATGAGAGTGAATCTTGTGGAAATTCAGTTCTGTTTTTTCTCCTTGCAATGTGCTAGGCAGTTCAAATTTTCATGGTCTCCGACTTCAAAAGTAGCAATTGTTATTGCTTATATTTTGAACTGTATCAAAGAAAAAAAAATCTAGCTTCTCCACCATAAATGGTATTAGGTTGTTATGGATAATAAAAGGAATGGCTTGACTTACTGTAACAGGTGAATAGACTGCATACACAGCGTTTAGAATGCAAGTCACTCACATTTAGAAAAGTCAGACTTGCTTTTTGGATAGCAGCAATGTTCCCTGCTGCACTGAAATGTGCTCAGAATAAACTGTAATGAAAGGAAAACTTAAATTTCTGCTTTCTCCTCTCTCAAAAACAAAAATAAATTTGAGTTGTTTGGTATTTTGCTGATTAATATGCTCGTTTTTTTCTGTTCATCCTTTGAGATGCAGGTAATTTTCAATCCAGCTCTGGAATCTCCTTTTCTGAATAAAGGAAAATATAGTTCCAGGATCTGATCTATCAGTAGGATTTTTAGTCCTCAAGTCTACCCCATGAGAGGGAAAGAGTTGCTGCTTTTGTGGACATGAAAACACACTTTTCACAAATAACTGGTAAGGAGACAAGTCATTCTAACCCCCAAATATAATTAATTGATTTGCTGGAGCTGAATTATTTACGTTGCTCAGTCCAGTTGGAACAAGTATTAGCCCAAAGCAGTTTACAGGTATTCTATACCTTAATTCCTACATGCCAGCTCAGAATAAGAAAAACAGACATAGAAAAAGAAAAAACAGTCCTCTAGTTGCCCAGACCATAGAAGAAGTAATGTATGTTCTGGTGAGTTTATTTGAAATAAAATTTTTTTTAAAAAGCTATGGTTTTCTTTGAAACACAGAATTATTTCTGCATAAACCTGTACACATATTAAAATAAAATAATGAAATATTATATAAAAATAAATATAATAATTGGAATAAGACAAATTAAGACCGTTATACTGTTGAAGTTACTTAGTTGTTCTGAAATCCTCCTCTATGAGGGGATTCTTTGCCAAAGATCTGATCTATTTTTGCGGCAAAGGAGCTCTTTCAGTAGCGTAAGCCTTCCTTAGTTAGTGACTTTACACCCAAATGGAGGTCTGGTCTTTTTCTCTCCCAGACACTAAACACTCCAGGCATGGTCCTAGGCATTGCCAAGGACTCTTATGTATGTCACAGGTTTTAAACCTTAAACCTGTTACTCAGTGTTTGCCAAGGATTCTTTTGAAAGTGTTACAAGAGAAATTATTTTTACAAGCTAAGCCTTCCTTTGACAGACCAGCTACAGCCCTGACACAGATGCATCCCAGGTGGTTTTGTCTTTTCTATCTTCACCCTAACCCTAGTCAGCCAAGCAGCCCCTGACCTGGCCCAGATTAAACAGATATCAGAGAAAGTACTATGGGCAACCTACCCTCATTTAGCAGACTCCGTAACTCCACTATAAATGATATACTAGGTTTTGTCTCTCTCCTATTTGAATTGCTAAGACTGATCCTAAACTCAAATTTTTGTGTGGACTCAAACCAAAAAAATATTATCCTAGTTGGGCCTATCCCAGATGAAAAAATTATCATGGGATAATTTTTTTAATGTAGCTTTTCCTTTCCTTTTTCAGCCACTTTGCAGTGCCCAATTCCAACCCTAAGGCTACAGATAATTTTCTTAGGCTAAAGCTCAACAAAGTGCAAGGCTGAGAAAGGGAAAGCCTTGTATATGCATGCACATATATGGAAACATGTATATGCATATACTGGAGGCAGAGGGTCTTGAAACAAGATACTTTTTAAGGTCCTTTCAAACCCAAACCCTTCTATGATTCTTTCACTCAATGATTCAATGATATCATGGTTCCATGATTCTGTATCTCTGTGTGTTTCTCTTTAAGACATATATATGTGACTGATATGTGCATATGCATACATATATGTGCTTACATACCTACCTGTGTGAGCTAAAATACCCAGGAATTCCAACAGTAGGGGACCAAGTTCCACAGAAGTGTCACCCTACATGAAGTGTTTTCCCCCACTATACCATCTCATGTTTTGTCTTTAATGCCTGTGAGGGCCTCTGGGAGCCCTGTAGCCCTGTTTCAAGACCATGATGGGGAATGATAAACTTCCAGCTGACACTAAACTTGTTCAATACTTGCTGCTCCAGCTGGATACACGTAAGTATATGGGGTCTGATGGGATAAATCCCACTGTACTGAAATAGCTGGCTAATGTTATCACAGGCCCTCTTCATTATTTTTCAATGTTTGTGAGTGCCTAGAGATGTCCCAGTCAACTGGAAGATAAAAAATGTTTTCATGATTTTCAGGAAGAGGAAGGAAGACCTGAGTAATTTCAGTCCTGTCAGTCTCATTCAGTGCCTGGTAAAATTATGAAGAGGGTTGTTCTGGGACTTCTTGAAAAACGCTTGAGTGACAATGCATTCTTTGGTCATAGCCAGCTGGGCTATGGGTTCATAAGAGGAAAGTCCTGGTCAACCAATTTAATTTCCTTAAATGACAAGGTTATTCATCTAGTTGACCAAGGGAAGACAGCAGATGTGGGGGGTTTGATTTGAGCAAAGTTTTTGGTACTGTCTCTCTTCTTCTCATCTTTCTGGATGTGTCCAGCACACTTGTAGACAAGTCCATAATGCATTGGGTGGTCAATTGGCTGATGGGTCAGGCTCAAAGAGCTATAGTGAATGGGGCTGGTGGCTCTTTCTCAAAGCTCAATTTTAGGCCCAGTGCCCTTCTAGTGTTTTTATAACTTATCTGGATGCAGGAATAGAATGTGAATTAAGTAAGTTTGCTGATGATACTAGACTAAGAGGAGCTGTGGACTTTCAGAGATTGGAAAGCAGCCCTACAGAAAGAGATCTGGGGGACTTGGTTGATGCAAGTTGAATATGAGTCAGTTGCCCAGGCAGCCAAAAGGGCCAACAGCGTTCTGGGATTCATCAGGCACAGCAACACGAGCCATGTGAGGGAGGAGATTGTCCCACTCTGCACTGGTGAGGCCTCTCTTTGGCTACTGCATGCAGTTTTGTGTGCCTCAACATAAAAAGGACATCAAACTTTTAGAGTGTGTGCAGAGAAGAGCGACCAAGATAGTGAAAGGCTGGGAGGGCAAGACTTAGAAGGAGCAGCTGAAATCCCCTGGTTTGTTGATCTTGGGGAAGAAAAGGCTGAGGGTCACAGTCTAGAACTTGCTCAATGGAGGCGGTAGAGGGAGGTGCTTGATATCTCCCTGGTGATCAGCAACAGAACATGAGGAAATGGAATGAAGCTGCACCAAGGGAAGTTCACACTGGACATTAGGAAAAGGTTCTTCACTGAGAGGGTGGTTTGTCATCAGAACAGGCTTCCCAGGGAAGTGATCATGGCACCAAACCTGCCAGAGTTCAAGGAACATCTGGATGATGTTCTTAGTCATAAAAGTTAAGATTTAGGTTGTCCTGTGAGGAGCAGGGAAATGGACTTGATGATGATTATGGGTACTTTTCAATTCAAGATAGTCCATGATTCTACATATTTGGTTCATTATTTCACATATTCTGGGTTACTGCTGAGTCGGAGGGTAGACAGAAAAGGATGTATATGTATCTGTGGGCACTCTTTTCATAATGAACTAAGGTAATATGTATACTTTGAATAACAATAAGTTTTAAACTGTATCTTTTTCAGACATTAATGTCAGTTAAGGTTTTTTTTTCTTTTTTCCACTAGAAGAAAGGAAACAGTAGTTACTAAAAATTTTTAGACTGAGAGTGGCATTTATGTAAATTCATACTGTAGCAGTAAGTAACAACTTCAAAAAAATCGCTGATGCTTGTGAGGGAAGATATGGTGCTAATAAAGACTTTTTCTCTGAAGCTGTGTCGGAGTCTGTGCATATTGGGTATGGTTGAGACGGGGCTCGTTTTCCCCATAGCAACCCCAAGTGCTGTGCTCTGCACTGGTATCCAAAAAGGCGTTGGTAACACATCACTGTTTTGTGTGTTTTGTCAGCTACTGGGCAGCACTGGCACAGCATCAGTGCTTTCTCTCCCACATTTTGTTCCCCATCAGTAGGATGGGGGTTGGCAAGGTCTTAGGAGGGGACACAACTAGGACAGCTGGCCCAAACTGACCAAAGGGATACTCCATCCGTTATGATGTCAGCTCAGGTATAGAAGCTAAGAAAAGGATGAGGAAGGGGGGCACTCATCATTTGCAGCGTTTGCCTTCTGGAGCAACCGCTACACGTACTGAAGCCCTGCTTTGCAGGAGGGGCTGGACATCTCTTGCTAAGGGAAGTAGAGAATAAATATTTTTTTTTTTCTTTTTGTTTGAGCAACCTTTCACTTTGGCTTTAGCAAAGTGCCTTATTTCAACTTACAAGTTGTTTTCCATCTTATTTTCTCTCCCCTGTCCACCTGAGAAGGGGGAGTGATAGAGTGGCTTGGTGGACATGTGGCATACAGTCAAGGTCAATCCATCACAGGGTGATAATTCTGTCTCAGGAAGTCCCAGGAGAATCCATCAGGATGTGTCTAATAAATGAGGTTCCCTCATGTGAATGGCAAAGAACTCACAAGTTTTGATCATGTTATTTGCCTGAGTTTGTCAGATAAGAGTGATAAAAATGGCACAAATCCAGTTACTAACTGGCACAGCTGGGACTCACGTAAGAAAATAAATCAAAGAATATGGTTCCCTTTGCAGAGTTACTTAGCTCATAACATGAACGGAAATTGCTCCAGCATAAAAGGTATAGGAGATATTAAACAAGACACATTGCTTTACTTTGATAGCAACTCTTTCAAAATGAGAAGACTATTGGGAAATACAGAAACATGCAAAAATGTTGCAACTGGTTTATAAAAACATTCTGTAAAGTCTATATTGCAATTACACAGAAGCTCATTGAAAAACATAAAAACAAACTCTTAATAAAACAGACCAAAAAAGAAGATGGAGGAGAAGTAAGTAGCTTTAAAATATTAGCCCTGTACTTGAGTTGGTTTCGTTAACATTTTTAGGATCTGCTGCTGATTCAATTAGCCTGAACTACACATATCATAAAGCATTGTAATTCACAGTCCACAATCTCTGCCACCTGATACTAACCTTTTAGTCAGCTCAGTCTTTATATCACTGATGCTGGGAAGCAATTCAGATCACTTATCTGAGATTACAGTGGTTCTAAAAATAAATCTATTACCCATACACAACTGTTCAACATCAAATGGACAACAAAAATTGTAGCAAGGTGGGGGGTGACCACATCTCCCAGGCAGCCTGCGAGAAGAAAAAATTGCCTCAAGCTACACCAGGAGAGGTTCAGGTTGGATTTTCGGAAGAATTTCTTCACTGAAAGTGTTGTCAAGCATTGGAATGGGCTGCCCAGGGTAATAGTGGAGTCACGGTCCCTTGGAACTGTTTAAGAAATGACTGGATGTGGCCCTTTGTGCCAGGGTTTAGCTAACATGGTGCTGTTTGGTCAAAGGCTGCACTCCATGATCTTGGAGGTGTTTTCCAACCTTAGAGATTCTATAGTTCCATGATTCTAAAATCAGGAACTTTCTTATATTTTTTCCGTAAGCCTTTACTTTCATGGACAAAGGTACTCAGAAGGACCATGTTTTAAGGTCAGCTGTTTGAATTTTTCAAAATCAAATTTCAAATTGCATTTTCAGTGTCTGTATTCACAGCACACACATGGCGCTTATGCCTGATTAGTTGATGGTAAAACACTGATCATAGTATATGAACATAGGCCATGTTCATGTTAATAGGATGAACAGCCCATTAAACATCTCTTGAGTTTCTTTGAAAACACCTGAGAGAAATTGTGCTGAAAGTAATGGTGACCAAGCTTGACTGGGAAGGGAAGAACTCTTGTAAGGAGTAAGGAGGCGTAAGAACAGTAAGAACTGGGGAGGACTTCTGTAAGAGAAACGTGCAAAAGTTTATAAATATTCTGATGAGGAAAATGAAGCACTTCTTTTGAGTCTAAACTTTCTCTGAGTTGCACAGCTCTGCAATGTTTTGATAATAAAGATCAGATATTCTATAGAAATGATCTTGAACAGTTTTAAGACTAAAGAGACATAATTTACTCTCAGTGGTGGTTGGCTTAATATATTGTAATAGATATTTATAAATAATATGTTGAGGAAGGGATTTTATTGAAAACCTTTATAATTTTTAGGGGGCTTTAACCCTGAAAATCACTAAAAAAGAGACTTTGAAACCTGTTTTTGCTTGACCAGGCAACATCCCATGAGAAGTGATGGAGCAAGTGAGAGTGAAGGTTTCCACTGACAGTTACGAACTGAACACAGTTTTTCAGTTTTCTTTTAATTTCCCTTCCTGTCAGATTCAAGAAGTATGTCTTAGAATGAATGAAAGATTAATAAATTAAAGATTAATATTTTGGGAAAACCTCTCTTAGTATTTTCAGGCATTGATCGATCTTCTGTGTGAAGACTTATTTCAATAATATACAGGAACTTGAAACTTAAGTCTGAATTCAGTGATGCAGTGTAAGAATTCTTATTTGTCTCCTCTGTGAGTTTGTCTTGTTTCCATTGAGGTACCTGGTAAATCCCTCTTGACATCAACAATGTAATTAATATCAGTTGTTTTGAAATGGGGGATTGGAGTCAAAGAGTGATACCAAGTCATGATCCGTGCTCACAGAAAGTAATCCAGTATTCAGAGGTTTCTGCATCCAAATCATGAACCTACATAAAAATGTACATTGACTGGCACAATTAAAAAATAATAGCTTTCAAAATAATAATATCATTTTGGGTAATTTCATTTTAAGCATTTGATACTGTAGTTTCATAATTCCTGGTCCAGCCTCCTGAATTTTTTAATAGCAACAGTAACATAAACATGCAATGAATACTTTTACAAGACACAAAATGCAGATGCTCATGGACACTAAGCAAATTCTACTTATGCCAGAATAGCCTCATAAAGCTTCTCATATACTAGAATGTCCTGGGATCTATTCCAAAAATTGTCTTCTTTTGAAAAGTACCATAACCTGAGGGGTTTCACAATTCAAGTGTTGAGAATGAGGTCAAATAGACACGAAAAGAAAGGAGTGTGAAATGTCATCATTTCTGACATATCTTTTTAAAGGAGGCCATTTTATCAAGGCTTTTTCCCAATATTGAATAAAAAGAGGAAGAGTAATGCATGCCATAATTAGATGGTGATGATTCTTTTATTTTATTCTCTATGCTTCATGATCACATTCAGCAAGTCCAAATAAAACCCTGAACAAGATACATCTAATCCAGTAGCACTATTGCTGCAGCATACGCCTAAGGTCACAGATTCCTGCTGCCATTCAGTCCTTTACTGCGGAATGGGGAGCCAAGGTCACAATGTGAATGTTGGGATAGCCTGCTATCACTGATTTTCAACTCCCAATGATGCTTGTTCTAGTGCTTTATGAAAAACGCACTGATATTTTCACCAGAAATTACATTAGAAAGGCAGCAGCCAGACCATTGTGTGGAGCATAATGGTCAGCAGCTGGACCCAAATTCCCAATGTGAAGGATACGTGAGCCAACACCACCAGTGGCTCTGCCAGAAAACATCCAGCCTTGCATCAGACTGCAGGGGATTTTTGGATACAGCTGTCATGAAACCCTCAGAAACCAGCTCATCGACTCTCCCTTTCCCTTAGTCTGAACGAGGTTGTGTCAGTCTTGTTGCTCTTAGCAAGGCAGGTCTGCGATTTTTTGATGCCGAAAGTTTGTCCATGTCTCAACCACGATTCCTCCCATGGCAGAATTATCCACAAGAAACTAGAAATGAGCAATTTTACTGTGTCTGACATTACTCTGCTCACACTCATACCACTATTCATTATTCATTAAACATGCTTTGTCTTAATTGCAGTCAACAATTGCAGCAATGAATATGTTATATTTTGTTAGAAATAAAATAGTTTTCTCTCCCTGTATATTCCTAAGAGAAGGAAAATATCCAGAAAACTGTCTCTTTAAAACATTCTACAGACACCCCTATCATGAAGTGCTGCTCAAAAGTAAAGTAGCTTTTGATTGTACAGAGAAATTCTTTAAACCATGATCATTAGATTATTTTGGAACTTAATTCTTTTTAAACATATAATTTCTCATAGATCATAAGTGTCTGTAAAGAGTTTTAAACCTTAAGTACAAACATATTCCTAAATTGTGGTCTCTCTTAGTTACATAATATTACTTTGAGCTGCACTTAAAAATAATGTCTTTACTAAGTGTTTTTAGAATAAACCAAAATTTGCAAACTGTTTTTAATGCACTACAAAAAATTCAATTAAATTTGATATTTACTGTATTTGCTTTGTAGTGGAAACTAAACATCTTGTGTTACTGGCTCAAAAAACCCCCCAATCAATTAAAAAAAATCTTCATACTTCTTTCTTCCCATCTGAGTGTTCTCAGTCATTGTGAGAGATACATTCTGCTTATATGTAGGACCCTACTGGGCTGAGTTACATAGCAGGAAATAGGAGAGATGAGAGGAAATAGTCATAAAGGTAAAATTCAGATAGAAGGATCCATCTAGGTTGACAAAAATACTCTTTAAGCCTATATTACAATACCTATAATGGTAGGCAAACCTCTCATCAGATATTCATCCTATACTTGGGATCTGGCAAAAACCCCTGAAGCTATTTTGCTGAGAGAAACAATCCTAAAACCAGCTGTCATGTTTAAGTCCCCCAAAGTACTAAGTCTGGTTTTAGGCTCTTTCTACACAAGTGGAGCCAGAAGAGAAAGAGATGGACATCCCTCACAATTATCGCACAAAGGAATAAATTTTGCCTGCCTATTTTAGAAAGGGATAAAACTATTTCTGGGAACCCAGAAATTTATTTTTCTCAACAATTTAGAGAAAATAGAATAAATTCCTTAGAACTAAGATTTAATGATTAGGCAGTTTAGTTAGAGCAAACCCCTAAGTACATACAGAACATGGCATTAAAAAAAAGAGATATGTTGACAGTCTAGAATGCAAGCACTCTACTCCTTGTAACACCCCTTTACTATCTGTCATCTCTCAGTAGTTAATAAGTCATGGGCCTTGGGTAAGATTTTCAGGACCGAAAAAAGATTCAAAATAAATAAAGGAAAATTGTAAGTGGGCCCAGTAAACAAAGAATCATTCAGCCTGTGATCAGTGGACTGCTTTCATTTTGTAAGCATCTGGAAATGTTCTATGAAATGATTGTAAAACCCAACATGCCTGCAGGAGCCAGTCCTTGATGGCACATGTAATTCACTCTGTTACTGCACATTAACCAAACAATTGCAAATTATTAAACTGTGTCAATAAGGTGGTCCATGCCTGGAGGTTTGGTTTTTCTCCAGAAAAAAATCAGAAGTTCATAAATTCAAACTCTCTATTCAAAATAGAAATTGTTTGTGTAATGAAAACTGTCTTTAAATGGGTAAATACTTTAGGAGACCTCTGACCTAGAAGCACTGTGAAAAAATGAATAATCTCCTTTTTAACAGTAGTTTCTAAGATAATGTGAAGGAGCCATTTGTGGCAGTGGACGCATTACCTCTACAGCTATCGTGTTTGTATTATTATGGGCTGTGGTTTTGATTCCAAGGTTTTCATTTGGATGATTCTTTGAAAAACACAATTATTTTCTAAAACACTCTAATCAATACCACATTGTCATATTTTTCTTCAAGTGTTTCTTGCAATCATATTACCATTTAATCACATTAGCATTTAAAAACTCCAAAACTAGATCCTTGAGTTAACGTTTTCTAGGGTTTTATTCAAATTTTAGCAGGTATCCAAAAAGTAGAGAAGTAAATGGGAATATTATTGTGAAAATATAAAATGAACTGTAAGAGTGGGCTACCAGCTCCCAGAAAAAGGGCTGAAGAGGACTTCAGTTCAGTAGGGTACATCTGCTTTCCTGCATGAGGTAGATGAAATGCAAATAGAGATCAGAAAATTTAAAATCGTTTCACATTGATTTATCCCTTATTCACAGTAGTGGCTACTTCTTTGAAGTAGAAACATGCACATAAACACAGAGACATGCACAGTTTATTCATTAGCTTCCCCAATAACAACTCATGCTGGCAAAACCTGACAGATGGATGCCTTGTTTCTTCCACAGCGAAGAACAGTTCCTTCTATGTACTATATATTTGTTTTTTGAAAGGTTTTTTTTGTTTGTTTTTTAGGACAAATGACAAAGCACTTATATATGATAGCTTTTTTCTTTTCTTTTTTTTTTTTTTCCTAAATTTAAAGTAAATTGCAATAAAAAGCACCAGGTAGCTGGACTAATCCTCTGTGTGTGAAATATGTATAATGTTGCTGATGGACATTAAAAAATAGTATCCTGGAAGTCTGGACTTTCTTCAAAGGAGGTGAATGTGTTTCATTTATGCATTTGAGATTGCCTTATCCTGGACACTGATAATGTTATGGTCGTTTTTTCCTAAACAAGAAAAAGTCAGATTTGTTTTTCCCAGTTGCAGAAAATAGATCTGAGAATCTGAGATTTTGGGTGATCATTCCACATCATAAGATAAAATTAAAACAATGTTTTCTAAACATTTTATGAACCATCAGTTTATCATTTCCATCTCTCAAAGTTATCACCCTTCCTTTTCTTATACATGGTGACATTGTAAGGTAAACTGTGCCTGATTAAACCTGATGTTGAAGCTAAAAAATATGTCTGAGGCAATTTAGTAGTGAATGACTGCAAAGAAAAAGAGGCCTCTCTCCTTTCGTCTCTTACTGTGCTATTCTCCTGTATAGCCACGTCTGTGGGGTTTATTTTTTCTTGAAGCAGCTTATTTGGTACTCACGAGGTATCTCTTTGTGCCAGTTCAACTCACTAATCCTGCAACCAATAATCCAGTAAAAAATAAAGACATTTCTTCCACATGAGTTGGATGGACTACAGAAGGTTGCAACTGTCTTGAGTGGAGTAGGGTAAGAAACAAGCACATGTAATTTGTACTTTTTTAAAGAATTTTCATGTGTATGTGCTTCCCTTCTACCTGGAGTATTCAGAGTATACTATGATCATACATGTGATTGCATAAAGCTGTTTAGCTAATGAACTGGTGTTTTATTTTATTGAAATAAGAAAACAAAAAAAAGCTGTTTAGCTAATGAAAGGGTGTTTTATTGTATTGAAATAAGAAAACAAAAAAAAAGCCCAACTAAATTGGGCTAAAAGCCCTACTAAATTTCTAAACAGTTTCCCTAAGAGCTCTAATTATATTTTCAAAACCTTGACCTTTTTTACTCCTACCATTTATCTAGTCTACAATTTTTTTTTTAATTTACACATTTATTTATAAATTTGTTTAACTGAAACTAAGGAAAGTGTTCCTGTGACATAATTGTTATTACAAGCAGTATCTAGGAGCTGTTAATTTAAGTAATTTGTTGAGCATTAGTCTTAGTTTCAGCAGCAGCATTATAGAAAGACATTTACATGGTTTTTCAGTGTATGAATATTTGTGGTCCTTCTTTGCTACCTGTCGATGACTCCTGCAGATAGCTGTCTTGCTTTCCTTGGAATTGGTTGAGAAAATGTTCTCAAGTGACTTTCCACCTGCACACTCAGGTTGAATAGCTGAGAAAATGTAAAACTTTCTGCAAGTTTCCAAGCCCCCCCGCTTGCTGCTGAAACAGCATTTATGAGCAAAATATACTCATTTGGCCATGAGCAAATGAATTGTTTTGACTAAACTTCAAAATGGACAGAATTCAGCCTAATGGTACATGAAATAACAGTTTAGCAGGTGACAAAACTGTCTTGAGATTTGTTGAGATTCCATATTTATGATCATAGGCTGAAGCTGGAGGGTTGCTGCAAACTGCATAGTGACTACACACAAGAATCATACTGTGCTGCTATGGCTTAGATTTCTTGCCATGAGTCACTGTGAGGCCACACAATTAAAAAAGGAGAAAAAGGAGGCAGGGTGAGGAGGACTGATGAGAGGCAAGGAGGGGGAGGAAGAAAGGTAGAAAGGATGGCAGGGAAAAAAAAGGAGAGGAAGGGAGGAACTAAGCAAGCAAACAAAGAAATAACTGGAAAGACTGGGCAAAACCATGTTTCAATACTAACAAGAAAAGTTATTATCAAAGAATTATTCACAAGAAACACAAAAACTCATCAGGTAGAAAGTGTTTGCTAGAGCTCTAAGCCGAAGTATTACCAAGGTAATGACATAAGGAAGTAGATTTTTTCCAAGAGTTTTAAAAAAAAAAAATGTATTGTATGGAGCAGTCATCTTTCTTTCCATCTCAAAAATCAAAGCAAGCAAGCAAGCAAAAAGCAGTGACAATTAAAATGAGAATGCTAAAATTCAAAGAGGAGAACTGTATCCATAAACTAAAAATAGACTAAATGAGAGAACACTCAGTATCACCATAGACAGCAAGGCAGAGATTGTGGCTTTTTGGGCTGTTCACATGAAGTGCACAAGCATGTCGTGATAAAGTACAAGGAGGTAATAGTTAAGGAGAAAACTGTCTGTGTTCTCAAAGCAGTTACAGTTTCTGTGCTTGATCACACTTATTACTTAGGGAAGTGGTCAGTGTTTGATTATGAACACTGGCTGCTGATAAGGAAGTGACATTGTTCTGTAAAGGCAGAGAAGTCATGAGCAGACCAGCACAGAAATGGAGGACGCTACTTCTTTTTCAGTGCCAGAGCAAGCACATAAACATTCACTGCTCAGGAGCAAGTAGGAAAGCCCTGAAATTTAAAAAAGAGCTAGTGCTCATTCTTTGCCAGTTTGTGAACAAACTTATTTGGAGTTCTAGAGTTTCTTTCTTTAGGACTGTTTATTGTCTTCTATATGATTTCAGAGCCAATGTTGGCATGAGTGGTTTTCAGCAAAATCTCTCAAACGAAAAATTTCCTATGTGTTGAGGAAATTTTCTGTGTGTTTTACCTTTCATAGCAATCTCCTGGACAATTTCATCTCAAAAATCAGGGGAAGACATAGGAAAGACTACACTTCCTAAAGTTTTCCTAAAACATCTATTTTGACAGATGCTGGCAAGAGGGCAGTAATACTCAACAAGTGCTCTTCAGAATGTTTTGCTTACAAGGTCTATACATTTCAAGATATTTTTGTCCACTTCTAATCCAATCAAATCCACAAATCAAATTCTTACATTTATACCAGGTCTTTAACAAATGCACTTATGGCTTACAGGAATGCTTGGAAATAGACAGTCCTAATATATTATCACAATATTTTCCTTTTTAATTTCTAAAAATACTCTTACAAAATCAAGAAATGTTTTCTATCCATTACTTCTAGTAAGCCTGAAACAACAAAAAAACCCAAGTAATTAGATTGATTTCAAAAGAGAAACGTTGTGACCTTCTATAAATAAAAAAGGATCTTCAAATTATTTCCTGTCAGTTTAGAATAACTGCTATCTGGTACATCTTTCAATAATGTAATTACAATCTTGAACTAGACTTTATCTGCTATAATATTTATAACAAGGCCCTCAGGAAGGTTCTGGACATTTTGCAAACAGAATTATGGAATTTTAAGAATCATTTGAAAAATCATTTAAAGGGAGATGTTGATCCTTCTTTTTACATAATTGAAACTCCATAGCGCATGGGTCATACCAATACATTTTAATGCAAGCCAGCTTCTGAGCAGAACAGGTTTGAATGAGCAAGTAGGAAAAGTAGATTTAGGAAGAAATATCAATAAACCAATACATGTACTAGTCTTTTGTGAAACTAGAACTAAGCAGCAGAACCTGAGGCAAAATAATGAGTTTAGTTCAAATGCACTATGCTTATTAAAAAGAATAAAGATTGTTATCTCAGAACTGGCTGTTACAAACTTTGCAGCCTCAGCAGAACATAAACTGAGGAAATGTTCTACATTTTAATTCCACTGCATTCATTACATGGCCTGCAGGGGCCATTGTGCGAATCTTGTCTGACCTCTTGCACAGCACAAGCAACAAGACTGCCGTGAGTCCAATATTGTTGGGAACAGAGATGTGGAAGCTTTTCTTCTACAAGTCTGTGATTTTACCACACACATTCAAAAAGTTCTATGAGGCAATTTTGGGAAAAGATAGGAGTGGTGAGCACATAGACAGCTGTAACTACACATACCTACAGCTGTCATTCTCCTGGAACTTACACAGAAAGACATCAAACACTTCTTCAGTGTCCTGCCTGTGCTCTGGACTCAGCATCTTTTTTATACACTTAGCAGAGAGCTCTGAAAAGGAGCTCCAAGAAAGTCAATATGGCCTTCATTACATGGCACTTGTATACTTAAAATTTTGGGAATTGGATTTTTATATAGATCATGCTTTTAAAAATTAATTTAAAATCCATCTGTCCTGTAAGGACCAAGGAAGGAAATGCCGCTATTCTTCACACCTCACCAAGAACTACACAGACTGTTAGAGCAGTGGTTTTTTATGCAATCAAGAGACTATTTATTTTATATACAGGTTTACAAAATAACCTTAATCTTCTGTAATTCCTATGAACTATAAGAATAAATTTTCTATGCTATTCCGCAAGTGAATAATGTAAATGATCAAAAACTATGTCTTACAACCCTGTTGAGACTCACATTTGCTTCTATTTAGTCCTGAGAATTTTTTCAAAACTTACTAAAATCAATTTTTCAGAAAGCTGGTATTAACTAATAAAGAAATATATTCTGACATTTTACAGGGATGCAAGTTTTGGTATTACTTTACCAAAGTAAACTCATCCCTTCTAGAGTAAAAGTTTCTCCATATTCTTTTTGTCTGTTTTGTGATTTGACCTCTCAGAAGGATAAGTTGGGCACTTTTTCTTACAAGGACTTTAAATTAAAAGCTTTAGTTCAGCTTTTTCCCCCTCCATTTTGTGCAGATACAGAGAGTGCAAGAACTAGAATTTTCAATTTGAAGGCATTCCTGCACTTCAGTATATTTCTCATATGGCCCCCTACCTTGAGCAGTAAAACATCCCTCTCAGTTGATCCTTGAACACTGTGCTGCACTGTGAATTTTGGCTGCAGCACATAGATAGCTCAGCTTGTGCTCCATAATCATGGGGATGGACAGGATGGGAAAATATGAAGTTAGAGTCCGTCTTAGATATCAAGTAAATATTATTTCTATATTTTCTTTTTTCCTATGTAAATAATTTAATTTCAACATAATTTTAAACCTGAAATGGTAGAGGAGCTGAAAAATCCTTTCTTGTTACACATATTAAAGTTGTTAGGGGAATAGTGAGATGCAGTAGTGTAATTTTGCTAGTAAAAATTCATAAAGTTTCCCTCTGGCTAGAATATACTATTTGCTTTAAAATCAAAGAATAAGTCAAACTGCTGAACAGAAAGGACGAGTTTATTATTTCTGATTATAAGAAAAGGATTATAGTTTATCTTCTGGGCTTCCAAAGACATCTTTAAAATATCTAAGATAAATATGTTTGGGTCTGAATTCAGACATGGCAATAATAACAACTGACATATTTCGCACAAAGATGTCAGTAAATTCTATAAAGTAATTAAAAATTGTATTTACAGGGATCACTTTTCCACCACTGAAATCTTGACAACCCTAGGGTGAAAATCAGCAACACTTACAACTAAAAAACACAGAAAGCAATATGTTCAACATGGAAATTTTGTGTTCCCTTGAAACTGCAGTAGAAATATAGACAGGCAGAAAACATAAGCTCTAGTGCAATTTAGCCAGTACATTAGGTCAATGCTTCAAAACAAATCTGAATCATTTAATGCTTAGAAAAAATACAGATAATGTCTAAAAGAATCAGCATGTATATCTGCTTTGCATTCAGGGCCATTAGCCAACTAAGGCAGAGAAATCTATGTATTGCACCTTGTTCCAAAACTGGAATGAGCAGAGCTGAAGTTGTCTGAAGAGTCCATATTTGGTGCTTTGGGGCAATGAGGGTCACCAAAGGCCATGGGTGACTCTCAGCCTGTCCTAGACAGCAACTTTGCTCTGTCTGTCCTAGGCCTTCCTGGAGCAGAGCCTGACCAGAGTGTTGAAGAACACAGCGCTGGTGATCTTTAAATCATCAAAGTATTTTCATGCGCAAGGTTTCTCCTCAGTGTCCCCCAGCAGGAATGAATGGACGGTTTCCTCTGACGTGCTGGAGCTCACATGTCAGTTCTCATGCACATATTTTTCTTACAGGCAGCTCAAGGTTATGTTTTCATTTATGACATTTTTGTACGCTATTACAATTTTGCACATTCACAGTCTTGTGAGACCCCAAGAACAAGTCTGTGCAGGGATGTGTGTGAGATGTGTGCAAGGGCCTCTGCAGAACATGAGCTGACAAAAAAACATCAGAGTGAGGGACTCTGACAGAGGGTGGTCTACCCATCAGTGTAAGTGACACTGAACAAATGAAGGAAATGAAAGGTAATTCTATCATTTAATAGACTAAATAGGATAATCACAAATTTGGGCATTAGAAAATATTTCACAGGAAAACTCAACTCTGTTTTGTCTGGGTTGGTGGTTTGTTTTTTGGTTTTTTGTTGGTTTTTTTTCCCTGGGATATTTATCTTCTTTTAGCCCTTTCTTAGACCTCATTCTACACCAATGATATCAAAAAATGTTCCCAGCACAGTTAGCTTACCTGTACCAATTATGAATGCTCTTCTGCACAATTAATATATAATTTTAAACCAGTATTTGGTGTAGTTGCACTGTTTTAGAAATCCTTCTGTTCTTTCTCATGGAGAATAGAGATAAACTGCACTTTCTGTACTTTCTTAATCTCTGTGTTTGTGTTAAGTGCTCTGTAGCTATGACCAATGATATTGGGAGGTAGATTTTTTACTGACCAATGGTTGCTAGATTATTAATGGATATATAAAGAAGTTTCTGTAAATAAAACTCTCTCTTTCGCCATCTTGGGGGTTTCTGCCTGCTTCCTTGCCAGCCTTCTCTGCCCGCAGCCGCGAATATCACGAGATTAGCATCGATAATTGGTGACCCTAGACAGTGAAAAGGTAGGAGAAAAAATCCCACCCAACCCACCTTACCCCACCCACCCTCCCGGGGCTCAAGGG
>VZRL01001308.1:577855-679235 GCA_013397895.1 Origma solitaria | reverse complement strand
CAGCAGCTGGTTTGGGCCCTGTCAGTGGCTGGCCACCACTGGCAGACCCCTTATCGGTATTTAATTCGGGATCTTCTTGGTAGCTGGCCACTGCCAAGCAGATCCTTCATGCTGAGCTTATCTTCCCTTTTTTAGGGAACTAACAAGGGACCGCAAGCAATACTTTTGTTTTGCTTTCTCCTTTTAAAACAAAAAGGGGGAATTGTAGTTGCACTGTTTTAGAAATCCTTCTGTTCTTTCTCATGGAGAATAGAGATAAACTGCACTTTCTGTACTTTCTTAATCTCTGTGTTTGTGTTAGGTGCTCTGTAGCTATGACCAATGATATTGGGAGGTAGATTTTTTACTGACCAATGGTTGCTAGATTATTAATGGATATATAAAGAAGTTTCTGTAAATAAAACTCTCTCTTTCGCCATCTTGGGGGTTTCTGCCTGCTTCCTTGCCAGCCTTCTCTGCCCGCAGCCGCGAATATCACGAGATTAGCATCGATATATTTGGTTTCATGTATATTTTTTAAATTAAGGTTAAAGTGAGTTAGTTTAAAAATAAGTCATCCCATAAATACAATTCTCATTACATTTAACCTTAATTTATATTCTCTTTTTTTTTTTTAAATCTCTTCAAAATAATTGTCTCTATTTCCTTGTCATTACCTTGGTAATTTCCTTCACTGCTTGATTTAGAAAATGGTATTAAGGAGGGCAGTAGAGTATGAATAGGCTAAGATATAATACTTTTGTTTATTCTTTTACAGATTATAGGGAGCAATTTGTTCTATGAGGCAGCACAGAAGGAAACAGGCACTGTTCTGGAAATTAAAGGTCTGCCAGTGTGATGCACAATTCTCTCCTGAATTGAAGATTAATTAAATACCTTTTAAAAAATCAAGGTAAATGTCAGAGAGTTGAAATTAAAGAATATAGAATAACTATTACAAATGTAGCTAAGACAAAATAATTTGAAATATTATCATAAATAATGCATAATTATATCTGAAAAATAATCTTCTCTTTTTCAGGTCTGGGATTCCGCATAAACAGATATTGATATGATAACAATGATATGTTGGTGTGCACTTAATTAATGTGGGTTTAGAACTGAGCATGTTGCTTTCCTCTCATGTATATTAAACTACTTATAATTTCCAAATAAATAACAAAGGAATTTATTTATGTAAATGGGTTTGATTGATGAAAGTCTTCTAGACCTTTTTTTCTCTAGAGAAAGGGTAACTGTGAATATTTTAAATTGAAAAGACACAGTCTGAAATACTGAAAAATTGTTAACAGTTAAGGCAAATATGGAACACCCTGAATGAGATTTTTTTCTCACCCAACTACTTCCTCCACTACTCCATGATTTAAGTATTGACTGCTGCGAAGGTTAAGCCTTTTTTAAATAAAAAGGACAAAGAGACGCTGGAAAGCTCCTTTTCAATTTGCATTTTGGTAAAGAGAACACTAGGAGGGGGGAAGGAAGAGGTTTAAACATTGTAAGTGCAGAAAACATCGAAGAGTAGGTATTGTCTTGCAGCCTTCTTTTCCACTTTTCCTTCTCTATCCTAATGTTTACATTGTGTTCTTTTCCTTTTGCACTGTTCCCAATGTTTTGTTTCAAGTACCAGCCCTTTACAACTCCCTCTTCCTCTGCTTCATATTTTCTTTTTGTAGGCTTATAAATTGTCTAATTCACCTGTCATAACTTCTCTGTTGTAACTTTGTTTAGGTCATCAAGATGTTGAAGAACTATGTTGAAACATAATCTCAACCTCTGCTTGCAAGAAGTGGCGAATACAGCCCAACTAGCCTAACACGGTCTGCCTTCTAGGCAGAGACTCCTTACTCCTCTTGCTCAGTAATTGCTGACTTGTCTTCATCCTTGGAAGGGTTCTTAATTGTTTATAATCATTTACAGCCTCTAGGTATGGGTCAAAATTTTCCCAGTATTCTGAAATGTCACATGCCCAACTTAGTAGATGAGGTAGTATTACATGATGACAGACAAGACTAAATCAAAGGCACTGCATACATGGATCTTAAAATATTTTAGTGAACCTACAGATGAAAGAAGGATATTAAAGTCACTGAATACACTCTTCAAAGAGTCTTAAGCAGCAGAGAGCCGTGCTTAGGACATAGGCAAAGAGAAAAGGGGAAAATCAGATGGTGTACTGACTTGTGTTGATTAGAAACTCTTTCACTGGGCTTCTAAAGATAGATATTCATTTGAGAAATGACAGGGGGTTTTAGCTCAGCAAGTATGTGCATTATATGCATCAGACTTACTGAGAACAAATTCTTACTGTGAATTATCAGTCAAGCATCTCAGTTCTCTAAATACATCTACTTAAGAATTTGCATTTGAACAGAATATGAAGCTGAGCTGTATGCATCTATTTTAGATAACATACTCAAGCTTTGACGGAGAAAATCTTTTGCAGACCTAAAAAACTTTTATCATTTTTGTCTATTTTTTTTTCTTGCCATTTTAAATACAAAAGACAGAAGCTTACTGCTAGGGGTAATTCACTGATTTGTAGACACAAGTAAATAAAAAAGTGAAAGAATAAGCATATTATTAATAATACTTCTTTTACAGCTTGTTTATTTGTACATTTCAATGGATGCTGCTGTTGTGTGTATGAGGATGTGTGTGTTTTATGAAATATATTTTTAAGTTAGACAATGGAGATCAATTTTTATATGATATTTCACTGAAGTTTCTAGTAAGCACATTTCGGAGGAACTCTGAAGAGCTGGCTATTGAATAAGATGTCCAGAAGGAAGTTTCAACAGTTGTGTCCTCTTTTAAATTGTCAAGAGAGCACAAAGCTTGCATGGCTTGAACAGATCTTTCAAAATACAACAGGAAGAAAGAATAGGGAGCAGATAATTGATGATGTATTTCTACATCTGTCATCTCCTGCTGATATTAATAAGGTACTTTTAAAACACCTTGAGAACCTCAGGGGAAATTGGAGTCATGCTCACTTGCATCCATCTTTTTATTTTTGACTTATCCATCAAGGTAATGCTTGTTTATTGTGGTTCACAGGATCACAAAATCACAGAATGTTTGTGATTGGAAGGGACCTCCTGAGGTCACCTGGTCCAACACCCCTGCTCCATCAGGAATACGTAGAGTCAGTTGCCCAGAACCATGTCCTGATGTTATTTGAATGTCTTCTTTTTGATCTGACTTTCAGCTGATTAGTTTTTATTGAACTACTAGTTTTTTTACTTATTTAAAATTGTCCTTTCTTCCTTTAGTAGTCAAATGGTTCTAGTTACCAGTTGTGATCTGAAAATCCAAGTACCACATAAACTAGCAGGAAATCCCATCCCTGACTCGATATTGAGGTAGAAAACTTTTGGGCAACTGTGCTAACCTGCCACTAATTGGCAATTTTTAGAGAGAAAAATTTGATGCTTCACATTTGGGAACAAACCTTTCTTCTTAGTGTTCTTTGGGGTTTGTTCAAAGGAATCTGTATTATCTCTTGCTGTCACTATTTTATGCATTGCACATTTTTGTAGTCCACAAGTATTGCTGTAGGTTGTTCACTTTTTCATGTTTAAATAATTGCTGAGTTTACACCTATCCTTCATGATCAGCTAACCACGCTCAAGGAAATACTCTCAGTAGTCAGGGAAAAGATGTGCCCACACATCACAGAGATTACAATACATGCTGGAGCTCAGGAGATTTAAGGCTTCTAACACTACTATAGAGATAACACCATAATCTCTATAGTAAAAGTAGAAAAGCAAATTATTGGTGGCTAGGCATCAATAAATCTGAAGACAACACTAAATTTCTTGTAGAGGTGGATGAAAACCAAACTCACTGGCAAACACACAATCTTGCTTTCCATATATTGCAGGTTCTTTGGCTGTTTCAGAAATAATATTCTTTTTTTCTATTGCATGTTTACTTTTTTTCCAGCTATCTCAGGGATATATGAAGGCATGCAAAACATACCAGAACATTATTGGTACTGAATTGTAAAGCAGATTTGAGTTGTGTTCTACTTCTCTGCAGTTTTATGTGAGCTTTGACTCCACAATTCCTTCTCTCCTCCTCTATTTCGTGTTCACCAAGTGGAAATAATTTTACTTCAGTGGGTACGGAATCTACCTCTGAGTATGTTTCACACTTGTCATATGAAGCTATTTGCTCAAAAGTATTTTCAAGCTGTTTTTTTTCAACTTGAACATAATTTATATTCATTGTCACACAATGATTTTGCATTGCAACTTTGTACTAATAAGTGCTCTAAGTGCTATAATCTTATGTTTTCTTCCACTCCCATTATTTCTCTTGTTTACTTACCTGAGACATAAAAAGAATTTAAACAGTTAATATATGCCAGAAATGATACAATAGATTTCCAGGTATGCAAGTGTGACAGATGTGAGTTAGTTTTTACACAAGAATAAATCGCTCTGCCCTTTAGCTACTGGTTGTCAGCTTCACCTGTGCAATTTGGAGAGAGCATTTCTTAATTTTCATAAAATGGTAAAATGGTAGATTTCAGGTCCACAGACTTCTTTATGAATAATTGCTGGTTTCAGAGGAGTCAATGCTCTCCTTTCATAATGATCTTTAACATCTTGGAAATTAATTCTATTTTGTAGACAGAAACTTCCACACCTACTTTTTCAAAGTCTAGGCAATTAATCCAATCCATGAAAGTGGGAAAAGAAAAAAAAGTAAAACCTGAGATTTTTCTAGTACAAATTTTAGTTACAACATCTGTTATAGGAGACTTATTTTTATCTCATGTCTTTCAGGAATATGACACTATTAACTATGTTTAGTTACCAAGGAATCTAATGGAGTTTAGACATCTGGGAAATCTTCATAGACATGACCCCTCATGCTAAATTCAAACAATTTGTACTCTTTTGCCCTTAGCTGAACTCAGCCAAGATAAAACTGGGCTTCTTTTTCTTCACCTTTCAGATACGATATGTCTGCATCACAGGATATGACATGGCTTAGTTCTGTTATTCATTCAGTATTTTTTCATCAAATGTTTTGAGATCCTCAATGAAAGATGCTGAAAAAGTGGGATTTTTTTTCTTACCATAGCAGGGTAGTAAATATATATGTAAAGGACAGGTGGATACCTGAAATGTAAAGATCTTTGAGGGTGTAAGGGGTTTGAGGATATCTGGTAAACAGCTATTCAAATTTTTTAAAAAGTCAAAATAATGAAAAACTAATAAATTGAACACCAAGGTACACAAAGCCTAATCAGAGATAACAGAAGACAACAACAAAAATGAGAACACTTAGGTCTCTGCTTGATGGACTCCAGTGAAAAA
This sequence comes from Origma solitaria, assembly GCA_013397895.1. NCBI lineage: Eukaryota > Metazoa > Chordata > Aves > Passeriformes > Acanthizidae > Origma > Origma solitaria. The sequence continues at coordinate 673,902 of VZRL01001308.1, read as the reverse complement.
GTGTCTGTCACCAGTGACTTCCACCTAATCAGCTGGAAAGGACCAGGCAGTCTGTGCTGCCGTGTCTTGTGTGAGTGGGTTTTTTTGGGGCTGAAGGTACTGCTCTGCCTCTGCTGCTCTGTGAGACTGCCTGGAAAGATGGACTCATTCAAACTATTTCATTTGAATAGAGGCAAAAGTAAAACTGCTTAGTTGTAGTTTTCCCCTGGAAGTAATCTTAGCTGATATTAACTGCCTCAAATGCAGGTTTGCAGTCAGATGAGTCTCTAGACAGTCGATTCATGTATGTTGGCACTGGATTAAACAGCTTCTGTAGGTAACAATTTCTGTTCATTCACAGCAGAAGAAACTGAGGCGACTTCAGCAGGAAAAGGAAATTTTAAAAGGCTAAAGCTAACTGAGAGAAAATCTTGACCTTAAGCACCAAGAAAGGAGAGAATCCTGTTTTTCTGAAATAGAAACAATTTAGAAATCATGGAAATTCCAGAGCAAACCTGTAATTAATGTGACTGCACATGCAAGTGGGGTGGAAATAATTACAGAAAGAGTCCTTTTCCACACAGTGTTGATAAGATCAATATAATAGATTGTTACCAACAGAGCCTTCTTAAATGATTTGAAGAGGATGTTGGCAAACTGGATACTGTGCAGGAAAAGTTTTAAAAGAGTTCAAGGGCTCAGTACGCATAGGGTACATGTCACTTCAGGAGGTCTTCACATGAGTCCCTAAGGGTCTCTGGATCTCTGAAATACATTTAAATGTATTTCCAAAACATATAAGAAAAATTGAAATATTCTTTGATTTCTGTATTAACCCAATTGTTCCAGGTTATTCCTGAGCTGTTCCAGAAACAAATTACAAACAAAATTCATGGTATAAAATTGTTATTCAGAGTTCATCTACCTGTTTGAAAGATCTTGATTTATGGCACAGACTTTTTCCTCTCGAGCTGCTGAAGTGATTGACATAACTGGTTACATCCTCTGGATGAGCAAGCCAGTAAAAAGGAGAATATACTGAACTTCAGTGTGTCACAGGCTATTCTTTTGGCTGGGAAAATAGCATGACTCAAATATCTTTGGTTCTGTTCTAGATATTTCACTATGTCATGCTCAGCCTCATTCTTTTTGCATGCTTTCTTCCACTTCTTGAGTCTTCTCCTGAAAAGCGCATCTTCTTTTGCAAAAATTGACTGGTTTTATTCCTGTATAAAATCTGTGACTTTGATTTAGCACATCTTTTTACCCAAAGAGATCATTGGCTCAAGAATTTAGTCACTATAGCCTATCTTTTTAATGTTTACTTTTTTGACACCCTCTAACAATAATTGATACCAGGAGACTGTTAGCAATCAATATCATAGAGATAAAGCTTTCACAGAAAGATATAAAAAAAGTATTGATAATTTAATAGGCAATGTTGTGAATAAAGAACTGCACAATTCAGATATGACACAGGCCAATGTTGATGTAATACACTGTTGTGAAAAACATCACCAGTGATTATATGGTTACTAAATGAAATGTGTTTTCAAGCATAAGAGAAAAAAGGGAAATTAAAACTATGGGAAAGTTTCACCTCAGGCTGATTCAATTTTGGAAACCAAACCACGACTTTGATAACAAGTGACATCGAGGCAAAACAAGAACAATGAACCCCAAGTGATACTGTTGGGGGATGCAAAACTAACCTTTGAGAGAAGAGTTATATTTTGACATATAGCAGAACTTTTTTTTAATATCACTGAGGCTGAACAATGTTAATAAGTAGAAATGAAAGAATATAAGAAAATATAACAAAGAAAACCCTTGAGCAAAGAGTTGTACATGTCAGGGTATTCAGAAAAGCCAAATTAGGCAATGGGTTACATAATTTTTCAGGAGCTTCCAGTCAGTAAAAGGAGAGCAGATAGAAAAATAGCCAAAAAACCATTACTGTTGCTGAATTCCACATTATGTATTGCCTTCACATAGGACAAAATATTAACTGGTTTGGCACTACATTGCAAGTCAACATATTGCTACATTCATTGTCAATTTACTTTTCCACAAACCCAGAGCTGATCATAAGAAGGTAAATCTCGTGGTTTAAAATGCTGAGTTTAGCTGCTCTGAAGTACTGATGGGCCATGATAACTGTTTTTAAAAAGTGCATTTGCAATGGTATGGTACAAGATCTACTGATTATTGCAGTCATTTCATGTCACCATTGAAGTTGAGAGTTTTTTTAAAAGAGATAAATGTAAATTATAATTAAGAGAGTAGAGGCAAGCACACCTCTGAGCTTGGAAAAACATCCACTTGTCTCAAAGTATGCTTTTCTAGGTTCCCTTTTCCTAAGGCAGAAGGTGATAGTTCAGCCACTAAAGGCTTTGCTGTCAGAATCTGCTAATCAGAGAGGATCAAAGCAGGTCTCCTTCTTGGCCATTACAGAAGAAAAGACAATGTAGGCCTGGAAGGGATATCTTTCAATGAAGAGATGTGCCTTTAAATGGAGTGGTAAAACAGTAGATGTCTTTATAAAAGAAAGAGCTGAAAAATACAGTTTTATCCTCTCCTGTTCTTTGAATTTATTGGGGATATTATTTTTTGTTTATTCTACCAGTCTCTAAAAGACTCAAGTTTCTTGTCAAAATTGAAACTTCTGTGGATATCCATTATTTAAAAGACTTTTTACAACTTGCTTCCCATGGAATATTTTTATTTTACCACTTAACTTTTATCATTTGTCTGGTTTGTTTTCAGTAGTGAGGGGTTTTATTATTATTTTTAGCTTTATCTATGCCATTTTCTTGTTAAAATTTTAAGTTGTCTTATTCTTTTGCAAATACCCTGTAGAACATCCATTATTTGACAGCACACTCAGAACACCAGATGATGCTTGCATTGCTTATAATGGTTAATTTCAAAGCAGTTCCCATTAAACCTATGTGAAGAAATATCTCTTTATTCTGCCTTTAGCACACTCTTTATTTTCCCTTGCTTATCATGCAGTTACATTAGTATTAAGAAAAGAGTGACAAGAATTGATAAAACTATCCTGTTGAGAAGCCTACACTGTGTTTAATGTGGTCCACAGGTGAATATCACTCCCATTTATACCACACTAAATTGGGGTGTTAGAGAGTTAGAAGACACACGATTTACCTGACAGGATAGAGGAACTCAAAGGATGAGAAAATCCAGAGGATGAACAGGATGCAAGACAGGAGTGGAATGATTCTCCAGCACTATTGTATACTGTGCTCATCTCCAGCAGGTAAATACATTAAAAAATGACTTTTGGTAACTGTCAAGGTCCTGCTTTATAGAGATTCTACCTTCTGCTCTTCAAAGACTCTCCTGGAATACTGTTCCTCCAGCTAGAAATCAGCTTCCATTTTCCAGTTAAAGGTGAATAGGGACAGCTATCCTGGTCATTTGGTGTCTACAGCTGATGTTTAAGATATCAATTGTGAGCCTAGTGCTGTTCCTAGGCTTTCCTGGAATATACTCTTATGTCCTACAAATGTAAGAGCACCACAGGTCTGTCTGGTGGGTTTTTTTTTTTTTGGTCCACCAAAATCCAGGAGGAGAAAGAGGGCAGTGGCATGTGGGAGGGAAATTTAATATAGGATTTGGTGCTTAAGAGTGATTTCAATCAGACAAACAGGGGCTGCCCCTGATATTCCTCTGGGGAAACTGGACTCCTTGGGAGGAAAGAGAGAGTCATGGAGCAGCACTGGGGCCAAGCAAAGGGGGCTTGACCATGTCACACAGAAGTATCTGGAGACACAAGTATAAGGGCACAGGGAAGTAAGGGTGGGGAGTTCAAGCCAGGAAGATTGCGAAAGGCAGAGGAGCTTGTGTGTGTCCATTGGGAGCATCCCTGAACACTGCTCATGCACACCGTGCTTGTTGGGTCCTGGGCAGTGGAGGAACTCTAAAAGGTATGAAAAAATAATAGAGAGCACTGTGAAGAGTATGAAAGAACAATAGAAGAACTGTGAAGAGCATGAAAGAACAATGAAGGAACTGTAGAAGGTACATAAAAAAACAATGAAGGGACAGTTGCAAACCACTGAAGTGACAAGAGAATGTGGAAGCAAGTAATGAGAATGTGGAAGCAAGTAATAAAATTTTGGGATATTGTAACAAGTAGTAGTATTGCTTACGAACGGCTTGTGAACAGCTTAGGAATAATAATTATCCAATCATTAGAGAAATTATCCGTGTGAACAAAGTAGCACAGCCAATCATATGTATGCATGATTATAGTACGATCAAGTATACGGAACAAATTATGTTATAAAAAATAAGCTTTTATAATAATAAAATTTGGCTATCAGAGCATCATATTGGTGTGCTGTAGTCTGTTCTTCGCCTGGATCCCAACACCTACCCCACACTGATTGCTGGGCACACTCTTCTCCAACTGCAGCCTTCACTATTGTTAGACATGCGGTCCTAATTAAAGGATTTCTTGGCTTTATTTTTTTTAACATGGCTCTATGTAAAAAGTTGAAGAACCTGCAGCTGTACAAGGGCTTTATAACCTCTTGTGTAAGTAACGTGGGATCCATAAGACTGAGAATGCTGAAGTATAGGTAAGTATAGACTGAGAAAAAGAACTTTTATCATGACTGACTCAGCTTATCCAAGCATTTGGTTCATTTTACTGTGTTAAAAGGAAATATTTAATCTGTGTTTTGAGATTCACGAAATCTCCACATTTTTACTGTATGTTCTAAGAAAGAAATCTTTCACTTGGTGAAGGATCATGAAAAATAGCAAAGGAAAAGTTTTTAGGTTTTTTCAATGAAATCACACTATAGAAAAACCAGAGGCTGAAGAAAAGTGTCCAGCAATCTGCTTGGTGCAGGGCTCAGTGGTACCAGGTAGAAGTACATAGATTGATACCAAAATAAACCACAATTCTCCTGACTGAAGTCCCATTCCCATGAATGATTTTCAATGAAATGATTTTCTGAGGACGTTAAAATCCCCTAACACTGGGATTTTGGCTTCTGGATCACATAGGAAAAAACCCCAAAATATCCCAAATATAGAAACTGTGCAACTATCATTTCCATTGATTAAGACTTTAAAATTCTAGTTCTGGTTTTGAACATAGTTAAATTCCTTAGAACTTTTATCAAAAAGTTCCTTTCAAAACTATAACATATGTTCTGTTCACAGGTGTGGAAGGTGGCCATATACACATTACCACCTGCACTGAAGTCTGATAAATAAATAAATAAATATTACAATTCATTCTCCACACAGAGCATCAGTCACAAAACCACAAATGAAAAACAGCCAAGATGACAGGGCACAGATGAAGGCTAATGCATTTGAACTTTTGCTAGCACTAGTCAGATTTGATATTAACACAATCCCCTCATTTGCTATGCTCAGTATATTGAAAAGTTATTTTAACAGTCTAAATCTAATAACATCACCAGTCACAATCCATTCCAGAATCCGAGGAAAATCGTTGACTCTTTTCCCCCTCCTCAGTCATCTTCAACATCTGCTTAGACTGAATAAGACAAAATTATTTTCATTCACCAGGGATTTCATAAATCACTAATACTCTAATAGTCAAGTATCACAAGACTTCTGATGATATTTAAGGAAGTTTGGCTTGATATTCATATCATTGATGAATGAAAATACAGTTTTCAGAGACTATTTTTAACGTGGTATTTTGTCAGACTGCTGCCACATCATATTGACCACAAAAGAATAAGCATAATTTAAGTTACACTCTTTATATTATAAATGTAATTCTTGTCAGTTGGTATTAAGGTGACTGTCTGGGGAAAATTTAAGAGTATTTTACAATTATATTTTCATAAATTCTGCACAGCAATTAAGATCTTTTTTCCTATTTATTATTAAGATAATGATGCAACTCCTACTTTTAGGGCTTGCCAGTTTTGTTGTTAAATATCATGACAGTCTGTAGATCTCCGAGAATTCCCATCCGTCTTTTTCACAAGATGCTGAACAGTAGCAAAGCAAAATATATAGAACACATCAACCACCACGTCCTCAAGCTTTCACATACTTTTGATATTTTTGGTATTATGTCATTCAGCATTTGGGTATATTTCTTGAGATTTTTCAGGATAGGACTCTAGTTTCCCAAATAGCATGCAATTTTGAACTAGTAAAATAAAATTTAAAGCAAGCATGTTAAGTAAGAAACAATAGCAACCAGTATTTTAAGGCAAAATTTAAAAATCATATATAAGTGAAAAAATAAAAATATTACTAATATCACAGATTTAATGAATTTATTAGTGAAAATATCCTGTACTCAACATTCAACTGCAATTTACCTTGAGAAGTCAAAGACTGAGTAGCCAAGTGCATAACACCATGAGTATGAAATAAATCACCATAAAGATTTATCTAAGTAAAGCCCATCAGTTATTCATTCAGATAATAGATGTTACCAGAGCACTTCACAAGTAAGAGTCAATTAGAAGTTATGGCACTGTAAAAAGATCAAATAAATTTACAGTCTTTGAGTAAACTATAATCAATTTTATTAAAAATAATCCTTGATCATTCACAATCAAGATTAATCAGGTAATTGTACAAGAGAACACAGCAACTAAGGAATAATAATTTAACAACAAAAAACAGTTTAGGGGAAGAAGAAGGAGGTGTCTCTAATATTTTTTTTCTACATAATTTAGACAATATCACTGCTGCCATGACTTGAATTAGGAAATTTGTTCCTGAGAGAAAAAAAAGACAGTGAACAAGTATTTAACTGAATGGAACATTAAGCTAAAACTCTTTTTTGTCAGCTTATGAAATTACCAATGTCACTGTCTTTAAAAAAATGGGCTCATCTACAAAAAAAATGTGAAGTGATTTGCTGTATCCTAATTGCAAATATATAATAAGTACTTTAAAATTATGAATACCTAGTTCTAGACCAAAAACACAAGCAAAAAACCCCAAAAAAACCAAGCAAAAAACCCCCACAAACCAAAACTCAAAACAAACAGAAGTGCAGAAATGTTAGTCAATTAAATGGTTGTAAAATCCCGGCAAACCCTGGAGACCTGTGTGGACCAATGTAGCCATCTGTATTTTGTAAGTTTATTGAATGTTTTCTGCTCTGAAAGTGAACAAAATCAGATGAAACAAATTTATAGCAGGAAGATTGGTGCAGGATCTCAATTCTCCTGTACTGAAGAGCAGAAAAGGCATTTAGTAAAAACATCATATTACTGCATTGCTGGCAACAGGATGGGGCTTGGGTTTCATGACCCTTCAGCACAGCCTGATTCACATGTTCCTTCCTAATGACTAAAATTTTATGTAGACCATTCTGCATCTTCTCCTCATTCCTTCTGCCTCGGGATGGATGTAACAGTTCCAATATTAATATTTGATTCTACATAGAAATCGCCTATGTTGATTTAATTTTAGGTACTCGTCAGAACTACCAACCAGATAAATATGAGTGAATTATATGCTCAGTCCACACTTCATGAGTCTAAAATAAAACTAAAATTCAATGAACAATGCTATTGAATTAAATACCGGTGTCCAAGAACAGTCTGTCAGATATTATATGTGCTTGTAATAATGAAAGCACATACAGGTGCTTTGTCAAACAGGTGTAGTTTGACAGTAACTTAGTGATTAATTAACAGGTTTATTTTTATAGAGTGGAATAGTATGAAACTGGTAACAGTTACTAGCCAAGACAGAAATAAGTTTTTCATCAGTGGGGTTTTTTCAGAACCCACATTTTACAGGTCTTTAAAAGGAGTTAGCTGCTTTTGCCTTTAGCTGTCTTTGTGTTAAACTTATTGTCATATATCATAGAATTGCTCAGGTTGGAGGGAGCTTTAAAGGTTATCTAGTCTAACCCCCTGGAATGAGGAAGATGCCTTCAATGAGATCAGGTTGCTCAGAGCCCCAACCAGCCTGACCTTGGAATGTTTCCAGGGATGAGGCATCAACCACCTCTCTGGGCAACCCATGCCAGTGTTTCACCACCCTCATTGTAAAAAACTTTATCCTTACATCTAATGTAAATCAACACTCTTTGACTTTAAAACTATTACCCCCTGACCTATCGCTACAAACCTTACTAAAAAGTCGGTCCCCATCTTTCTCATAGGCCCCCTTTAAGTACTGAAAACCCATAAAAAGGTCTTAGAAGCCTTCTCCAGGCTGAACCACCCCAACTTTCTCATGGCCTAGGACTCCTCACCCAGGTCTTTCTGTTCAGCCTTTTGTGACCAAGAGTGACTTTGGTGGGACTCTGTGCAGAAATCCACACTTCAAAAAGAAAATGCCCTAAATTGTCCTGTGGAACAAATGTGTTCTTAGTACATGCCTTGGACATGGGGCCAGACATAGTCGAACTCTGTTCTTTCATATAAGTGTGCCATGGGACATCCAGGGTTAGTTTGGTGACTATGCAGGTTTTTTCCTGTATTTCTCCTGCCCGAAGTACTCACCTGGAATCTGGTGGTCCCATCAGCCAAACATCCCCCCAGCCCCACTGGCCCCTCTGGCTGGCATTGCCACACGAGCTGTGGGATGTGCAGGGTGCCAGCTGCAGGCACTCTCTGGCTGAGAGCAGGGGAGCAGGTCCCAGACACCGCCTGGCTCCCAGAGCATTCCTGCCATGTCCCACTGCACAGCAAATGCAGCAGCTCACTGCTCCCAACAGCATTCCCTGCGGCTGCTTGTTCCATCTAAATGTTAGAACAGCAGCCTTAGTGTATCTTTGGCATTGGGCTGGTGGGTTCTTTTGGGATTCTAAAAATGAAGTGCAAAATCTGGGCTTTAGTTTTGATCTAGGCTTCGGCTTAATCCTGACTGATGACTGCCCCAGACTTCATGTGAAACATCAGCCACTGCAATAGGAAGAGGTTTCTGTAGTGATTTTAAAGTAGGATTTTTTACCTTTTTTTTTTCTATTTTTAATCTGGAAAGCAAATGTTATACAAAATATCTGAAGCTGCTTAGCTTTCTGGGCAATATTCCCAATCCTTTGCAGCAAACAGTCCACCTCCTGGAAGGCAAAAGCCAACAAATTTCCCACCCAGTAGGGTGGTAATGCTGAGCTGCTATATGCCATTCCTGCCCATTACCATCAAAAAACCCCACAAAGCAGGACACATAAGCTATTTAAAAAATAATCAAAATTGGTGGAAAGATGGCATTGTTAACAAAAGATGATAATTCAGACAAACTCTCAAAGGTCTCACAACCCAGTGAGTATTTCCTAGTATAGTAAATAATTGACACCAAATGTTAAGACTTACTGAACGACAAAAACTAATGTAACAATACTTTAAGCAAAATAATATATCCATATTTCCTTTTTTCTTGACATATTCAACATTATTTTACAACACTAAAAGTTATGTATTCAGGGTAGCTAAAAAATTTTGAAATATTTAGTCCCTTAGAAGCATAATGTCCCAGAAGTATACAAGTATAGCTCCAATTTCAGCTTTCATGTAGTAAAGACGACTTATTTTGAGCATGAATAGAACCTTTGTGATTCTCTAAAAAGAATGTGATCAAACCTTATCAACATTACTTCCCAGATACAAAGTAAGGTATATTTATAGAAACATAAATAACCTAAGTAATAATTTTGGTGCTTTTATTTCAGCAAATGATTACTTTGTCTTTTGACCTAACTACTGGAACTACCAAAATTTCTTTTTCAAGCTTCTCCCAGGATACATGCTGTTCACATGAAAATATTAAATCACTAATGCCCAAAAGTATAAAATTATTTCTTTATAAAATATTAAAACATTAAAAGTATTAACAGTTGTTAATATTAGCACTAGTATTGTCTGATACTACTCAAAGTCAAACTAAATTTTCCATGTTTATAAATTTATTGTGTCTAATTCTTTTGGCCAGCAATAATCACAATGTACTAAACACTTAGTAAAGAGAATATCTCCTAAACCCCTGATTAACTCAGCACGATGCACTGGTCTGTGGACACAGAAAAGAAAGCTCCGTCTACCCAGACCCAAATGCTTCATTGTGAATAAATCTAACTCTACATGTGCTTAACATGATGAGAAATGTATTTTCACTGTGAGTCATCCCCATCAGTCATTGAGTAGTGAAGCAGACTAATCAGCACTTACTTGTAAAATTGTGCTGATTTTGTCAGTGTTTTGGTAGAGAACCTTTATTTCTGTAGCACAGAGCATACATCTTGAAATGCAACTTTGATGTAGCAGAGCAAAAGATCTCTGGCAATAGGACATCTCCATGGCCTTTGCCTTGAGCTTGTAATGACTAAAGTCAGCAATGAACAAACAACCTGTATTTTTATAGGTAGCACTTCTAATAAGACAGGTCAGGTCGTCGTTGTGTTAAGGAAGCTTTCCTGTCTGACCATCCCAGAGCCACTCTGGCAGTCACACTCACACCACCTGAGCTGGGACAGAGCCACCTTGGCGGGGGTGGCTCCAGTGACTGACAGGTCCCCACTTGATTCCCTGCACACCCCACTCTAACACTGACCAGGTTTCCTTAATGGCTCAACGCTGGGTTACCCAAAGTAGTGTGTCAGACCTCTTGATCCTTAAAATAATTGAATCATGGTACGATAACAAAAATGAGAACTCGAGCTGAGTGCCCTCGAGAAGTGACACTGAACAAAGGACCCCTACGTTTTTATACCCTCCCAGTGTAAGTGTGTGAAAATCTGGGGTCTTCCTCTGCTCCTGCTGTGTCTCTGAGTGTCCCACCACTGGCTGGGCACAGCTTCCTGTGCCCTCTGCCTTGCAAAGCTTGGCACCAGCTCATGGCCTCTTGCCTTGGTCTGCTGCCCTCCAGAGCTCTCTGCAGCTCACACTTTGCTGGGACACTGAGCTGTCTGCACTAAATGGATTCCCCAACAGTTGTGGAGTTTGGTTGCTCCTTTTTTCTTATGATGAAGCATCAATCTGCTTCTGAAGACTGTAACATACTTTTTCTCTTCGTTTTGGAACAATATCCACAGCAGGGTTGTCCCGGTCATGACAGCCAAGATGGAGCCCTACTATTCAGTGGAGCCTTAGATATATATAAAAATTTCACTGAAATGGAAAAAGCACCTATCTAATTTCAAAGGCAAAATCAACAAGTTCAGATTCATATTGTTTTCATATTAACCTTCCCTTTCATTCACTATCCCTGAGGTCCTTCCAGAGCATCATAGACCATGAAGCTGTTAAGGTTGTTCACCTGTTGCAATGAATCCGGATGGGCACCACAGAGATGGTCAGGGAGCTGGAGCACCTCTCATAGGAAGGCAGGCTGACAGACCTGGGGCAGTTCAGACTGGAGAAGAGAAGACTTTGGGGAAATCTTAGAACAGCCTTGCAGTACCTAAAGGGGGCTTACAAAAAGGCTGGAGAGGGACTTTTCACAAGGCCATGTGGTGTTATTACAAGGGGGAATAGTCCTATGCTGAAGAAGGGCAAGTTTAGATTAGATGTTAGGAGGAAATTCTTTACTATAATTGAAAGAGGTTTTCCCAGAGAAGTTGTGGACTTCCCATCCCTGGAGGTATTCAAGACCAGGCTGGATGGGTCTCTGAGTAACCTAGTCTTGTGGAAAGTGTCCCTGCCCATGGTGAAGGGCTTTGGACTTTAAGATCCCTTCCGACACAAACCATTCTGTGATTCTGTGATTTTAAGGTGAACAGTTGAGGTAAGGTCTGTTTTCTCTAGCTGGTAATGGGAACTACATAAAAAAGCAGGTTCCCAGCTTTTCTTTTTCCTCAGAATCCTAAAATTCATATTTCATCGTTGTGTTTCCACATTTTGTAAAAATGAATCATCCAACATGCTGCTCCTAGTCAAAACTCATAAATAAATACCAAGTGAATGTTTCATACTTTCCAATCAAAATAGTGCAAGTTCTTGTGATATATAATAAGTGAAATCTGCATATAAAACAAAATTGTTAGTGGACAAAAACATTAGGAAATAAAAGTTGTTAGAAAAAAAACCCACAAAAACAGGTAGAAGATCAACTTTTATTAATATGAGTAGACATGGCAGATAAAAGAATTCTATATGTATAGATTTCTGTCCTGGGCTGCCCTAGCAGTAATAGAGAAATAAAGTATTATAGATCAGAAGGTTTGATAGAGTTCAAACTGACTTAAATGCTTTTGATATCCTGAGCTGAGCTGTGCTCCAAAGTAATTTTGGCAGTTTTGGAAAACTTAAACATTTGCACAAAGACTTTGAGAACTTGCTGATGATTCAGTTTTCTTTACTTCTAAGTTTATAGTTTGAGATACGTAATGGAAATCTCCTGAAAGCTCTGAACACATGTCTTTGAAGCCAGGCCTTCTTGTGATATTTTACCTTCACAGATGGTTACTGCCATCAAATCCACTAATCACTGTTTTCAAATGCAGATTTATAAAGCCAAATATTATCTTTTCCACATTCATTCCATGCTCCTGCATTGACACCAAGGAAACAAAGAAATAAATTATGTTTTACTATCTCAAGCCAAAAGAAGTACAAACAGTTGAAAATATGCAACTAAATTATCCTTATTCCTATTTCCTACATGCTTAAAATATCCCAGAACAATAACAATAAATGTTACCCCCCCCAATAAAATAAAGTTTGGTTTTCAAGAATGCAAATACATTTCTTTGACAGGTTTTAGAATTATAGTTACTCTACACTGTCAAAGTAACACAAAATAAATAAAATTTGTGTGCAAAATAAAACAATACCTAATGGAAATAAAACTCAATAAGTAGAATAAGAAGGCTCTGATCTATGCATGGATTTGAGCCCTTACTTCTCTTAACAGTGACTTCATTTTGCCATGCAATCCAGCATTACTGGTCAACATTAAACATCCTGCCATGAAAAGATACCAAAGCTTTTCAAAATGTTTTATCAATGAATTTACAACTATTTTCAAATTTGCTAATTCTTGGGAAATTAAAAAAGGTTGGATTAAGTTGGTTTAATGCCAATTATTACTCAAGCAGATATTGGGACATGGGAATTCCTTGCTTTCCAGGTGATCCTCCTAAGTACTTTAAAGTGTTAACATTTAAGGCTGTAAATACATAAGAAGCACGATTAAAGAAACTACTTAGTTTATCAGATACAGCTACCTTATATTAAAGGCTACTTTAATCTATAATGCCTTTCATAAAATGAACAATGTTCTCTTGAATGTTCAATAGGTTAAATATTCCCTGGCTCTACCAGGAGCACTTGTCTGGTACAATTAATATTAAAGCAGCTGTGCAGTGGCATTGCTATTGTGAAATGAATTGTGATATTTGCTCTGTTATTGACTTTCTTTTCTTGCTTTGTTCATTCTTTGCCCTTTCTAATTGATTAACTGTCTCCTTACTGCAAGAGTTCCCATGGACTCTGGTTAAAGTCTTGGGCAAAGGAACATGAGCACTAATCAGGTACTCAGAAGCAGATTTAGAGCACTGATTAAAAGCAACTGGACCATCTCACCTTTTACAGCTATGATTACTCAGAAACTTAGACAAGTAGTTTCCTCTCTGATTCCTGCTGAAGGTTAATCAGGACTTATTGGCTGATGGCTGATTTATCTCTACCAAAATAGCTTACAATGGAGATCTTTTTCAGCAAATTTTTCTCTTAATCAGAAGTGGCCTAAATGCATGCTTCATAAATTCCTTAATGTTTGGTACACAACCTATACAGGTAAATTCGAGATTATCAATCAGTTTCTACTACTTTGAGTGATAGACCAATGAAACAAAACACAAAACTAATTTCATTTATTTCTTTGATGTTCTTTTTTGACATGATGAAATGGAAGCTAATTTTATTATTCCTTTATATAACAAGTATAGAGATCATGTAGATTACTGAAATTTAATAATTCCTAAATATAATTCTTTGTGTTTATATTAAATTTTATCCCTTTTTTTGGTGTTGATATAACTAAACACTACAAACAGTGCATTTGACAACATGGGAGTTTTCGTTAATTAAGTTACCAGGGGAAAAAAAAAACAACTTGATATGAAGACAAAGAGTTTTGCAGAAAGTTAATATTTTTTTTTCATCTTAAAACTGTCCTTATAAAGGCAATTAGGTTTTTTGCTTTTATGTAGTTTGCATATTATTTAGATTCAACAATTGAAAGGAGACGTCTTTTGTGATTGTAATAGTAACAGTGATTCTTCTTTGCAGCTTGTACAGAACAAGTCAAACTGGTTTTCCTTTCCTACTAACTCATTTCCTATGAGATGATATTTAAGGCTCTTATGTTAGACACAGTCCAGTAGCATGTGGTTTTTTTAACACAGCACTGGAAAATATTCAATTGTAAAAGACTTCCATACACTTTACTAGTCTTTTTTGATCCAAAGGAGAAGCCACAGGTAATAAAATTTTCTCACATTTTGGCTCATACTGTAGCTCTTCCTTTTTCAACACCAATTTTACAGTGTCCACCAGGACTGGCCATTGCAGTCCAGCCATGAGCTCATGAACACTGACTTGTAGATGCATGATTTAAATCCATCAACTTTCAATTAAATTGTCCTGATCCCTTAATCTTTACCCACCATCATCCTGTCTATCTGGGTTGTGTCCATCCAAATGCATGTCAGGCATGTGGACCACTAATAGTGAATGACAGTCTGGAGGTACAAGAAAATTGTTTCTTGTGCTATCAGAGAACAGCAGGGCAGGCTGCTAGGTCAGGGCCCAGGTCAGGGCTACATCTATGCTTAAAAACAAGGAAGGTCCTGCCTGAGAAGGAAAACAGCAGTCCAGGAAGCTTAGGGCTCAGAGTGCTCTTGACTACCATCGTTTCTGCAGGGAAACTGTGCCAGGTATGGTTGCACTTAAAAATGCCAAGAGAGCACTTCAGTCCTAATCTTGTGGTTGCTAAAAATGATCTCTTTCTCTTCAGTTAAAAACTTCTCTTACTTAGCCCAAGCTAAGCATATCTGATTTTCAATAAATTTACTTTTCCAGTGATTGTACAGAGAATATGAGCCCATCAATGTATTACTGAACTGCTGGACTAATAGAAATGTGCATTTCTATCTAAGTATAATGAATGTTAGACCTGTAAATCTAAATCTTCCTTATTTTGAAAGAAAAAGCTGCAAACATAAAACATAAGGATAATATGGAAATAGAACACACATAGATTTCATGGGATTTTCTTCATAGATTCTGGAATTCCTGTGTGACCATCAGGCAGCTTTTTAAAAGAGAAGGACATTTTCTCTTTATTGCCAGAGTCTCTGTCACTCTGGCACTATATGAGGGATCAAATCCTGCCAACACAACATGAATGTAAAACAGAACATGCACGTACCAGAGCAGATTTCAGACAGTGTTTTCTAGATCTTATACAGGCTTCTTTAAGATGGCAGCTTTGGATTTAAAAATCTGAATTTTCATAAATGCATGAATTCAGATTTATCCCTGAAATTTGACTTGTAAAAAAAATAGCACCTATACTTCCCTGGAAATATATTGCATGTTTCACAGCTGTGAGATACCCATAGGTGCAATGTTTACTTGCAACTGTAAACTATTTCAGATCAATCTATAAGAAGTTGTTTGGAAAAGTGCACTATTTATTCAAATAAGGCAATATGTTTTTATTAAAAAAAAATTCTAAGAAGTAAATAATTTTTTTTTAAAATTTTTCTATTCAGTTTCCTTGAAACCCTTACAGATTCTCTTCTAGTCAGTCAGGGACATCATGTACAACAATTACAGTAGTAAAAGGGAAATGGAAAGGTATGCCTACAATAAACCTGATTCTACTTCTGTTACAATAAGTAGGAACTTGCTTTCTTTTTCACTTATTGGAGAGCATATAAAGTATGCTGGTTCTCAATCTCTGTGCACCTTGTTCCTATGGGAATTGGAACACAATAAACATTTATCATCTAATTTTACAGCATTTTAACCATATTGCATTATTTGCTGTGTGGCTTCCTGTAATGTTTTGAATTTTAAGCAAACTAAGCAATCTGGGGAAAGTGCTTTAAGAAAAGCCTGAGGGGAAAAAAGAAGTATGAAAGAGGATCTCTGAGGTACTAATTCATCAAAATTAGGCTAAATTATTGAACTACTCAGAAAAAGATAAAGGGTAAGGTTCTCTCAGTGTTAAGTTTGTACTCAAAGCAATTAGACAAAAACTATAGGATAAAATAGTAATTGGTATGGCCTGATAGTGAGCATAAATCAAGTAATTCACTCTTCATGAAATAAATTTTAAATATTCCCTCAAAACTTTCAACAAAAGAGGTTTTCAAAGGAATGTTAATCATTTGACTAAATTAATATTTTTTTGCGCAAAGATGTTTGTCTCTGATAGAAGCAATTCCCACTTTCTGTTTATCCACTTCTCTGTCTGAAATGACTGAAACAGCTTATATAAATGCTTTTTATTTTTCAGCTCCTCAGAAAATGGGAATAGTTAAAAAGGTCAAAGTTCCTTTTGATTTTTGAAAAAAGTACTCTTAAAAGAATAAAAATGTTTCTCTTTTCAAAACTTACACTCTTAGAAATTATCAGAATTATTCAAAGCTCAAAAATAAGACATTGCAAAATTACTCTCATCTCTCTTATAGTTTAGATCATAGTTGAATTACTGATACATTATAGAATCATTCCCCAGCATAATTTTTCCTGAAATGATTGTTCAAGATAAGAAAGTGTAGTCAAAAGACTTGACTACCTCAGCTTCTGCTTAGGCTGTATGGAAATGTCTATATTGGAATGTGATTTTATTCATTTACTTTAGCCCACCCTAGTTTTCCTGCCCTTAAATTAGTTAACTTCTGCAGGCAAATGCTGGCATGAAAAACAGTTAGAGGATTGAGCCCACTCTTTATCTCTGTGGCACCTCAAGGGTGAATCCCAGCCCCTCTGACTATTTTATTGATGCTTTATTGCCCTTTTAGCTGCCTCATCACAAAGCATTTTCTCTGGAGAGCACAGACTATCATGGCACCCCCACCAAAGTACCGTAGCTTCAGCTGGGATGTGGATCCGGCCCTCTGTTTTCCAAAAAGGTGAATTTTTGTGTTTCAAATACAAAATGAAATGCAGAGATGGAGCCTTTCCTCATAGCCTGGGCCCTGGCCTGGCCACAGTTGCTGCAGTCACCCGATGCTCTTTCTCTCCAGGAAACTGGGCTGGATTACTTTCACAGAATCATGGAATGGTTTGGTCTGGAAGGGATCTACCTTAAAGATTATCTAGTTCCAACTTCCGCTGCCATAAGTAGGGAGACTGTGCATTAGATCCGGTTGGTTATAGTCCCATTCAACCTGACCTTGAACACAGCCTTGAAAGCTTTCAAAGAGTATTTCTAAAATACACTAGAACAGTCTGTGTTTGTCTGGGTACCCCTGCTGCCTATTTAGACAAGTGTTTGGATTCAGCCAGCTGTCCTTTTGGCCAAGACCTTTCCTAGCTGCCAGACATCTGTCACAAAAATCCTGAAACAACTTCTGCCCTCTTAATTAGGTTACTTAAACAATGTGCTTTACCACTTTCTTCCCAACACGGCCTTCAAATCCTGCTCCCTTGCCTTTGCCCACTTCTAGCACAAATGCTGCTCCCTGACAGCAGAGTCGCCAGATGATGGACGTCTGGCCATTCTTCCTCCCTCCCCTTGTCCCTCGTCACATCTTCTCCCACCTCTGAGCTGTCACTACCTTTCCCTAAGCTGTACCTGGGAAAATAGGAGAAAATTAATTGTGTCATTTTCACATAACGTCTTTCTACCATCATAACCCTAGAAATGCTACTTCCTTGCAATTACAGTGAGTTTGCATGGGTGTAACTTCATTTATTTAAATAGCCTGACATCTGATTGACACATGCAAGTATGTGAGGAGAATCTTGGCCTACATCTTTGTCACTGTGAGTTATTTCAAATGTAAAAACATTATTTACCACTTCAGTTATATAAGGATAAATACAACTAGACATATATTGCTGCTGTCACTTCTCCCCCAAAATACAGAATTAATGAGCTCTGACAGTTTTGGCTTGTCTCAGGTTTGTTTGGTGAAGCTTTTGGGGGCAATATGGGCATCACTTTTTTTTCACTAGTTAAGTTTTAAATTTACTTAAACTTCAGTTACAGACTTTTTTTTAAGCAATGGCATAAGACTTTTGCTTTGCTAGAAAATTCCTTTTAAAATCTTACCTGTGGAACAGTGAAGAGGTTTTTCTGGTGTTTGTTGCATTTGTAACTGGATCTATTCAGCCCTGAGACTACAAAGTTCATTTGTCCTTTAACATATTCAAAATGCTAAAGATAAAAGAAAACCCATTGTATACGCAAAGCCTGGACTTTATTGCTAAGTGTAGATGAAAACTTCACAGTCAAAGCAAAGAAATGTTATTAGTCGAGGCCCGATTTAAGAGAAAGGAAAGAGGAAAGGAAAGGAAAGGAAAGGAAAGGAAAGGAAAGGAAAGGAAAGGAAAGGAAAGGAAAGGAAAGGAAAGGAAAGGAAAGGAAGAAAAAGGAAAGGAAAGGAAAGGAAAGGAAAGGAAAGGAAAGGAAAGGAAAGGAAAGGAAAGGAAAGGAAAGGAAAGGAAAGGAAAGGAAAAGAAAAAAGAAATTAGCGAGAAAATTCCCCTAAAGGTAAAGACTTAATAGTAAGAATGTAATTCAATTGTTTCATTCATGCTTCCTACTGTCTGAATCTTGCTTTGCTATTATACCACCTCAACTCTCATGGCTGTTGATTTCAGAGCACAGTGGTGGCTGGGGCATTACAGTATTCTCAATATTTTACCAAGAGGAGTATGAATTTGATACTGATGGTTTCCTTCTCCATACTGTAGGGTCCACTTACACATTTTTGTACATTTCCTGAACCTTTCTATACCTTGCATATTCTGAACTGATTTAAAATGCTACATTAAATCTCGATTCACTTTATACAGAGTGTGAGTTATCCTGGACACATGCGCTTTGTTCTCTCCTGTCCTTAGAGCTGGTTTTGCTCATCTCCCTAAGCTGACAATTCTGAAGCTGACCAGCAATGAGCTGCTCACTGGCTTAGGGATGCAGCATCCTCCTGTGCCCAAATGTTAGGATGCCTACCCCACATGGTGTCTTGTGCCTGTATTCCAGTTTCCAACATCTTCCTCTCATCCCATCCCTATCCTCTACGCTGCATCATGACACTGATTCATTCCACACAAAAAAGAAAAAACAAACCTACATCTTACTAGCATTAAACTTAAAATTATAAAAACTCTTTATATTATAAACTCTTTATATTATAAAGTTATAAAACTCTTCCAACCGATAAAGTAAAATAAAACTCAGACCAAGAAAAGCATAGACAATGAGTCTGACACCTCATACTTCTGAGGCCTTACAAGATTAGTACTAAGTACATCAGTCTTGGAAACATTGTTTTCTGCCAGAAAAAATGCCCAATGAAATATTGCCTCCCAGTTCTACACTTTGCAGACCAACGCAGTATAGCACAGCCCCTCAAAATTCCTTTGGGAAATGACTGACTACCTAAATATTTTAACCCAATAATCAAATAATGTATGTTACCAATGAACAGAAAGAACTGGAAGTGTTGACTTGATAAGGCTCTACTGTTTCTCAGCATGAAGAACACTTTCTCATGTAGTCTCAACCTCAACAAATAATACTTGAAGTTTCCTATTTTACTAGTGTGCAGTAGCTGACCTACTTGTGCTTACTTAGTCCATGTGTCCAAAGAAAAAAAATCATATTTTTACAGGAAAAATCAAAGTCACACTGTCACACCTAAATGCTCTGACTTCTCTAGCTCTGTCCATAAAGGTGGGTCAGTACATGAAGATACACAGAAATTGTCTAGTATCTGTCACGGAGAAGAGCTACTCAGTTCACATACTTAAAAACAACTCACAGTCCAAAATGTTTATTTGTAAACAATTAATTGCTGAGTAAACTGTATCTCCAGGATTACTATCAGCAATATGATAAATAAACTACCACACTAGACACATACAAAATGTTACTAAATATTTCATCCCCTCTTTTCTTGACTGCTGATTATTTATAACCTGCACAGAAACCTCTAGCAGCTAAACTGGGGTTCTGTGCAGTGTGTATTTTAATAAATTTTCTGTATATGAACATTTACTTGTTTTCACAGTTTCTTCTTTTCAACATCTTTTAAAATTTATTAGAAACACTTAATCTGGTACTATACAGTTCCCTGGGTTTTATGGCAGGAAGATGCTAAGTTTTACTAGCTCTATGAATGTCTGTTGCTTGCACTGAACTAAATAAAAACATGAATGGACTACTGAACAGAGGTAGATGAGACAGGAAAAAGTGATAGGTACACAAAGGTCTTCCATTCCTTCCACAAACTGATTTTTTTTCTGTCTCAGAAGTCCTCATCCCTTTGGATCAGAGAGAAAAATTTAAGGGCATGTGCTACTGAGCTAGTTACATAAACTAACTTCTGAAAGATTTCAGGGAGAGATACCCACAGTCTCTCTGGAGAGCTTGTTCCAGGGCTGTCACTTTCACAGTGGATTCCCTCCTTGTGCGCGGCTGCTGTTTCTCTTGCTGCAGCTTGTGACCAGCGCTTTGTCCTTTCACCCTGCACCTCTGGGAAGAGTCTGGCTCCATCTGCTGAATCTCCCCCATTAGGTAATGAAACACAGGAGACAGATCCACTCTCAGTGACCTCTTCTGAAGGAAAAAGCTAACATGCCAAGCCTCTCCTCACACCATCTCTGTGTTAGTCCCCTAGCCATCCCCTACTGACTGCCTGTGGCTTTGTACATCTTTCTAGCGAGGGTCCAAATCTGGTGTGCTCTCCCATTTGGTGTGATCCAAATGCTTGGCCTGCTCGGGGTTTATTTCATTTATTATTCAAATAAAGAGAAAATAATTTAGTTGGCTTTTAGTAGTTTAAAAAATCAATAGTTAAAAAAAAACCCCTAACAGATAGAAGAATTCAATATCAAAGTCTTGGAGTAGCTTCTGGAAGGGAGAAGATCAAGACTGAAATTTAAGCATACAGAAAGGGAACCTGAATTCAGGACTCATACTCTTGAAAAGAACAACAAAAAGCGCCCAAAGATCAAGCTTTTTTCTGTTTTACTCTCTCCTTCTTTTGCTTTTTATTACATCCGTACAGAAATGTATAATAACTTTAAAAGTTCTCATTCTTATTTTACTTGGTTAAATCTTTTTTTTGCAAGATTTGCTTGGACTAATTGATAGTTTCATCAGCCTTAGAATAAAACTCAGAGGTCTTTCTAGAAAAATGTATTGCTGAATAGATCAGCATTGCAGAATCTGGAAAGTACCATTTGCTGGTGCTGTGGCCTCATGTCTGAAGAGCCACAAAATATTTTCTGGCTTCTAGGACCCACTGTTCATCCAAGAAGAAAAAGTCATTTTGCATGTCAGATGCAAATCAAAAGGTCACTTTCATTTTAATATCAATAGTTATATCCTAAGGTTATTATAAAACTATCTTTCAAATTTTTCTAGGTTTTTAAGTTTTTCATTTTTATTACCAAACAGTAATAACATACAAGAGCTACTGTACAGTCCATCTCACAAAACAAACTGATTTTTACATCAAAAAATTAGCAGCAAATCAGTTTTATGCATCAAAGAAATTGAAAGAGTTGGACAACCCTTTGAAAGAGGGGACAACCCTTCCAAATAGCTTTCTTTTTTGTCTCAAACTTTTCTAGTCTGTTGTCAATGGAAGAACCTTTCTGATGTTATTACTGCAAGAATTTTTAAGTATTGAACATGTGAAGGACAGAATTCTTGTTGCTGTTGTTATCGTTGCTATCATTATCTTGAAATATTTTAATTGGAGTATTACCTTGAAATACATATCTTTAACTGAAATATTCATGCAATATAACTTCTTAAAGGAGCAACCTGAATGGGGCATAAAGCTCTGGATTTTATTGGTTAAATTCCTAGTTTTGGGGGTTTTTTTCCTTCTAGTATCAAAAAAGTGATAAATTTTTTATGGGATTAGCTGTACAAATCCATTCACAAGACTGGGAGGTGATGAGGATGCGCATGCAAAAATTCTGACAGAATGATTAAATACTACATTGAGATTCTCTGAGTCTTTCATTATTTTGACCATATTTTTTAATTGGGATAAATGATAGGATAGAATTTCAAAATAGATTTTGCTCTTTGTACCAGAAGAGAACACAAAAGTTCACTCCTTAACAGGAAAAAATAGTATTAATTTGAAGGATAATGAAAAAGAATTCTAAATACTTTCAGCATTCATTATAATATAAAGTGTCTTCTCTCTGGAAAAACTTTGACTCAAAACCTCAAAATTTAAATCTTTTTTCCTCAGTAGTTCATTTTTAATCAAGTCTAGTTTAGATTTAGAAGATTTATTAGCTTTACTCCGTTTAGAAATAATTAAATCATAGCCCTCTATTATTACCTCTGGGTTGAAAACGCTCCCTTCTGTCTCCATTAGGCTTGTACCCAATTGCTCACATCTTTCCTCACTGGCAGTAATTGTTTCATGCAGAGAGTCCAGCTGTTAGACCATAATACCATGGTCCCAATCTATCATATGCAATGAATTCTGCAAAGATAAATCACTTTTGAAGCCTACAATGAGGAGATATCTAACGATGACTTTGTATATATTGGACAGGATGTTTTTATTGATAGAAGTGCTGTTTTCTTGTTTTCAGCAAAAATACGTTTTACAAAAATTTTATGAGGAAAAACCCCCCAACAACCAAGGTCTTGTTTCAGTGTGTGAAAACATCGGGGGTTTTGTTGCATTTATGGAAATTGACATTCTCCTGCATTTTATTTGCACCAAAATGTCTCTTACTACAGAAGGCAAATTTTTTTGGGGATTTCTGAAGCCAGTCAGATATGTTGTGACTTCCTTTATGTTTGTGGATATTCTGCAATGATGACAGATTTTAAAGTTTTTACCTCAAACTTGATGTGTTTTGTAAATCCCTATATTTGACCTTTTCTTATATTAAAAAAATGCTATAACTTCTTTGTAGCTAATATTGATTTTTTTTTCTTCCTAAAATAATGAGTTTCGTGCTAATGTTGCAATTGAAAAGCCAAATGCTAGTGAATGGTCAAATTCCGATCTTGGGAAAATGTGGCTTCTAAAAATATTGATTATACAACATTTTGAAAAGTTTTATGTTCTTAAAACCTTATGTACATAAAAGTTATAGTTGTTACCATTATTATTAAACAAGTTTAAGCAGCAATAGATTTTAACTGCGATGACATATCACAAGTTTATAAAAAATTTCATATTTTAACCTTTATGGAACTAGGAGTTGACATGATGCTCACTTAATATTCTTCACTCACACTGCTGAAGACCTAAGGCAGCTTGTCATCGGAGGTGCATTAAGCAGCATGACAGAGACTATAGGGATATTTTGACACATGTCAAATCAGGGTAATAGCTATATTACCCAGGCAGCACAAGGAGATTATTATGAAATTCCATAGTATCACAAACCTGTCACCATCAGGAACAGATGCTGAATTTTTACAGGAAAATAAGTTTTCATTTTTGTGAGTACAAGTATCTTGTAAGGAGGTATTACCTATAACCCAGCCTAGGTATATCTATGCTTCAGGTATAGAATTTTAGAGCCTTGCACCAATGGCACTATTCTTCAGAAAAAGCAAGAATCCTGGCTGAGTGATTTTCCTGAATTTATTGTAAGGTGTGAGTATACTAAACTCCTATTCCCTACATATTTCAATGGAATTTCCTATGCATAACACTTATATCCCAGTTTGAAGCAGATGAAAAGAACCCCAAAAGAACAAGACTGAAGAATGCTCACTTATTCAGATTATTAGTGCTCTGTAAGTGACTATTTAGATGTGTTTACTCATAACAGGACAAAATTACCATGTCCTTAAAAGCAAATTAAACAGGGCCACGACACTGGCCCAAGAGTTACTGCTGAGCCTTCAGGGCTGTTTCACACTCATCAAGACCTGGAGTTTCACTTTGGCTCGAGCTGGAGCCATCTCTTGGCAAGATCGGATGAGGGACCACACCAACCAGTCTGCCTTTGGGGCAGCTGTGTAGACACAAACAGAGCTGTGGCACAGCTGGTTTCAGCAGCAGAAACATCTCCCTGACATTTGCATTTACTAAGAGCTGCTGTTTCTGTCGAGCAAAGCTTCTTCTGCCATGGGTTGTGTGAGTCCAAGGGAGCAGTAAGACGACTTAGCCCTATTAAAGTTGCTTCTTGCTGTGCAGGTACCCTGCTACGTTCACCCCGTGCTGCAGCCTTCCTGATATCTTAGAAAAACCATAAAACTCTGAGACACAGAGGCACACATCAAAAGAGCACACTGTGAGATAGCACTGAGCCATTTATGTTAGAGAGATGGGTCACTACCATGAAAATGAAGGGAGAAACGGGGAAGTATTCATTTAAAGAAGCTTCATCTGACCTATTTTTGCTCTTTAGCTCAGATCACTGACACAATATTTGCTTCTCTAAGGATGAATGGATTCTGTGATATGCCTTTTCACAAATACCATCTGTTACGATCCAGTTTAAACATAGAAGAGCAAAGAAAGCTAAGCCTCTGTGAATAAAAGGGATCAAACCCAGAAAGGGTCGAAATACACCCAAAAAATGTGATTAAAACCAAACGAGCTTAGATGTTGGTACCAAAAAATAGATATATTTAATTTAATAGAAAAAGAGGCAAAGAAAAAGAAAGAGAAAAGAAAGAAATAGAAAAATAAGTGTGGCAGGGGGCCGACAGGGAGAGAGTGACAGGGGTTAGGCAGAAACCAATCACCCTTCTGGGGGTCCCAACGATGTCTCCATCTGATCTTCTGGATGGTGAGGGTCCCCTGTCACCGCTGCCACGCCCAAGAGTGCAGAATCCATGGATGAATGTACATTTTGGGCAGGTGGGAACGCCCAGGTGCCTCCCCTGCAGGGGCGAGGTTTGACACTGTCCCTTGCAACATTGTGGATCTGTTTCATCATCTTGTGGTGTTCTGGAGTAGGGTCTGGGGACCCCTTTGGGGTGGCCTTTGATGGGCCATGGCACCCCCTCGGCTGTCCTTCATGTGAATGAGCTTTTCCCGGGGGGCAAGGCCCCCCAGCTGAGCTCCTCTGGGCGTTCACCGCCTCTGAGCAGAGGCTTTCTCACCACACACCCAAAGCCTCTCTCTCCCGACCCTTTGGTGTGAGGGTCTGTGCTGGCCTGGCAGATGATAGCCCCGGGGCTGTGGTCTCCACCCCAAAGGTGCTAAGCTTGTGCTCTGAATGTATCTTATCTTCATCAATGGCCAGGGAGCAGTGCAATTTCAGGCCCTCATTCAGGGTTTTGGCGGTTTTCTCTGCAGGTTTTGTACCGTTCNTGAGGGTCTGTGCTGGCCTGGCAGATGATAGCCCCGGGGCTGTGGTCTCCACCCCAAAGGTGCTAAGCTTGTGCTCTGAATGTATCTTATCTTCATCAATGGCCAGGGAGCAGTGCAATTTCAGGCCCTCATTCAGGGTTTTGGCGGTTTTCTCTGCAGGTTTTGTACCGTTCTGCTACAATAGGCAAAAGTCCTTCATGAAGTTGTTCAAGTCATAAACGATAACATTTCAGTCTCCAACACCATCTAACAGATAAAAACATGGTTTTATGAACTCTAGTTACAACCCTGCCTATAACATCCCTAAGACATATATTTTTATAAAACTAAAGGGAGAAAATTAGGTGTTCAGTCTTAACATTTCTCTTTAGGCCATGTCAGGGGAATTTGTATGGAAAATTGCCATTTTCTGTATGAATACTATCTCATTTTGCTATGCAAACACTAATTAACTAGAAGAAGAAAGGAGAAGCAGTTGACTGCAGTTCTTTACCATGTGATACAGACAAAAGACACAGCTGAGCCCACTACACTGAGGTGGCAATCACCCATACATCCAGCTTAGTTTCAAAAAAAGCTTATAATTTCCATATGTGACTTATGGTGTCCTTACAAAAATTCCTTGGAGAAAAGGCCTCTTCTCCTGCATTATTACATTTCTATGCAGTGATAATTACTGAAGTGACAGAATGGAGTAGAGATGGATTGCGGTGTGGGCAGCCTGGAGAGTGTCTCTAAGGTAATATCAAGCTTGAGATATGAAGGACAGATTCCTTGGGCCAGAACTAGTTGTACTTCTTATGTGTGGTATTTTGTCACTTGATTGTCACTTCAGATATTAAAACCAAATTGTTGATTAATTGTTTTCTTTTCAGGAATGAAAAAACTCAACAACTTCTTATGCTTTCCCTGATAATATGTAAAGTACAAGATACCCAAAACTAAGTTACTATGTTAGCATGAATTTAGCAAACATAATCTTCTGCCAACCTACCATTCCCTATAATGCTTTGAAAATTCTACTGGTTTAAAGAATGGAACAGTTTTTGCATTTAAGACTGACACCAGTAAGTCCATTCGTTAATAGAACTTTGGAAAAGTGTTTTCAGGGTCAAACAGTCTTGCACTTAGTCTTGCAAGTTATCACAGTAGGTAACACACAATTTGCATGCAAATCTGTGAAAAAATAAATAATACCATGTACTGAATAATAAAGATTCACTAGCAATTAACTCAAATGTAAACTATCAGGCTACTCACAAGAGTAAGAGGTATTCCACTTGAATGGGGAGGAAACTCTGGCCCTAAGTGTCAGCACAGCAGCAAAGAACTAAGAAAATAATATAGATTAGTGAACCATAGCCAGAATTACTAAGAGAAAATTGATTTTTAAAAATGTTGAAAATAAATCTTAATAGCTATATATGCCACTAAATTTTGCAATTTTCTCCAATAGAATAAATTGATAGATCTAGTCCACTTCACTGCCAGATGTTACTGAAATTATTTCAGGATCTATAAGCAAGAGTGGTGTCTGCATAATCACATGTTGTCACAAATTTGGCAGCTCCTCTCATCTTTGCTTCATTGCTTTGCATGGTTCCCATTTGTCATTTAGTGTCACAAACCCTCAAGCATGAGTGATTAGAGTGCTTCAGCTAACATGCTGTTACAATGCTTTAAATAAGGAGCAGAAACTCACTTTCTAAATGTAGTCCTTAGAGACAGACAAGGAAGATTACACATAAAAGCCTAACAGAGTTGATTAACAGGTATGTTTCCAAGACTCAACTCCTTAAATTAGACCTGAAAAGTGCAAAAAGGATCACATCTTTATCAATTAAGCTAATCCATCTATTAAAATTCTCTCTTGAAATGAGTATAAACCCATCCAAGGATGATTATTGTACCTTTCTTTCATTCTACTTTCTCTTTAACGTATCATTAAAGTCTTTTACATCCCTGATTAATTTTGAACTGATTAATTACAGGGCACTACACTGAAACTGTCTCTGCAAATGAGTAGCTAGGCGGGCATTTTTTCTTTTAAGACACAATCTAAACTGAAAAAGATAAAAGAAATATTTGTTTCAGTTGCTTTAATTTCTCTAGAGATACTGTTAAAACAAAAGGAAAAGATTCAAATACTCCTCTTTTTAAGACAGACTATTGTGTTTTAGAATGCAGTTTGTAAGATCTATACGGATTTTTCTTTAGCAAACCTATACTGTGATTTATTGCAGGATAATCACTTGTCTGTGATTTTAAAATTGGCAAACTCTTGTGTATAGTCAAAGCAAAAAAATTTCAGCCATATTAGTCTGCAAACACATTCATACAGACTGGAATTTGGTGTCCTATGTTTGTGTCTCAGTCTGCAGGAATGGCTGCAGATCTCTGCAATACAATATAGTTTCAGCAGATGGTGAATTGCTTTTTTTTTTTTTTTACTTCTAATCATAATATTACTCCTACAAATTGTACACAAGGCTATGCTAAGTTTATTGAGATTATGCCACACACTTTCCTATCTTCTGTATCATTTTGTTCTTTCTTATCATTAGACTAAACTCATCAAATATCATCATAAGCTTGTGGTTCACCACTGTTTTTTCCACCTGAAAATGGTTGTAAAAAATACAAATTGTTTGCTTCTCATAACTAGAAGGAAGCTAGACTTAGATGCCATTCACAGCACCTTTACATAAAAACTAACTATTATCAGCTTTGTTCATTCAGCCATGCTGAATTTACTGATTCACTGACATTTTTCTTACAGCTGTGTATTTCTGGTAATGTTGAAATATCGTATACAGTGACACTGGACTGTGTTCTAAATTCACTCATATTATTCATAATTTTCAGAGGTTGTTCTAATTTGCTGTGTTATACATAAATGTTGCTATGTCCTTTCTTTTTTTTTTCTTTGCATAGCATCTATATTGAAGCACTGCTTTTGCTTTAGTTACAAAATAATATACTCTAGGGAAAAAAAAACCCAAAAAAGTAAAAAAAAAAAAGACTGTATTCGAAACATCATTTGTGTTTAAGGCAGACAAACTGATGCATAACTCTACTAATCATAAAAACAATTGCTGTATTTCTATAATTGTTCTGATTCTATAAGAGCTATAAAAATCAATGATGATCATAATTCCTCCTCCTCTTATTTTTGCTGTTTGCTCAACTGAACAGAGTTTCATACTTACCTGAGCTCTACTGATTTTTGCAGAAATCAGATGCACTACAGTTTTAATGACAAACTGAAAGGAAAACTATATTAGGACAAGAAGAATATATTTTAACTGAATTCTGATATATATACACATATATCTAGATAGGTACATGCATATTCTAATTCTGAGCTCAAAATAAATACTATATATAAATAGAAAATTTGTAAGATATGCAAGCTGTATGGAGAGCTTACATGTCAGCAGAACAGATGAGTATTTCAACTTCTTGTTTAAAAGTTAGAGTTAAGATACTGTGCCATAGTAAATAACATATTTTTAATACAAGAAGATCTGCAACTGTTTGAAGAGAGCTAGAATACTGTAGGAAATTTATCTTAAAGAAAAATGGTGTAATTCAATAATGCAATTAATTACAATTACAAGTTAATTACTGTTTGTACATACAAGGAATAACATGGAATTTAATAGGCAAATAATTAGTGGATTAAAACTCAGAGGAAAATTAATGGACTCATTTTGAGGAACTTTAGAGGCCACTCACTCATCACAAGCACATCAGTTCTCAGAGTTTCTTTGAGACGGTGCAGGTGAAATGTGTGCTATGGAACAAAGTCAGGCAGAAGAAAAATCACAACCTGTAATACAACAGAAAAGAAATAGAAATGTATTTCCTGCACTGTGCCACCAAAAACAAACTGATCCATTTGGATAAAAGACTCCAGAATTTCTTCTGTTCATCATTCTTGGAAATGAAGATCACAAATCTGTGGGTGTGCAGTCATAGCTGGAGGGGAGTAACAGCAAGGAAACTGCCAAGAATTCTAAATGCCATGCAAAAATAGTCCAGTCTGCTCAGTCACTGTGAGGATCTGTAACTTCTGCCGACACTATTTAAAGTGACAGAGGTTCCCTTCACTGCAGTGCTCATATGTGACATCATGGAGGATACATCTTAAGGGACATTTATCCACATTATTTCACTTTCCTGACAAATTAGCTTTGGGTTGCTTTCATGTACTCCTCCTACAAAAGAGTAAGTTGAGTCAAAACTAGGCTTGGATTTTTGGAATAAGGAGGGTTGCTGCCTGGGAGTATGAGGGTATTATGGGGTGCAGGGGAAAAGTATTTTGGAGATTGTAGAAGACTTATTGCAAGATATTTGGTGTAGGAAGCAAAGGTGGAGAAAGGTAAGAATATACCTAACCTGTAGAGAAACAAGGGGAAAATGTCTTTCCTCTATGTGTCTCTGTGCGCAGAGGAGCATCTGTGGTGCCAGAAGCTGGAGTTTGACTTTAGGTTGGAGCAACCATGAGCCTGTGGTGCCAGCAACTGGAGAGACTGGATTGAGTGAAACCATGCAACAGCCTCTGGAGTGGGACAGAGGTGCTCAGAGGCCCTGATGTCCATTGTGTCAGTGACTGGAGTGCGTGTGGGTGCAGCAGTGAGTGTCTGATCACTAGCAAAGATGAAGCTGGACTAGTCAGCAAAAAGGTGAAGCAGCTTGGGAGCCAGGTGTGTCTCTAAAGGGGAGACACGCGGGCAATTGGCTGGTGGGCAGGAAAGCTGCCTTTGCAGGATTCCAGAGAGTGGTGTGACTCTGTGTGCCTGTCTGGAAGTGTCCCCACGGGTAGCGGTGTATGGAGAAACAAAGGATCCAGCAACTGCTGGGCAGACTGAGTGTAGGGGTCCAGCTGCTGTAGGGATATACCACGAACACACGTGTTTATATTTTTAGCACTAATGGGGGCTCAGCTAGAGCCGGAATGGGATGAAGCTGTTGGTGCCATCTGTGTCTGTGAGTGTGGACTGTATCCAGGTACATATGCACATGTGTGTCTGTGCGTGCCTGGGGATATGTGTTCAGCCTCGTCAGTGGCTGGACTGCCGAGGAGCTGAGGCATTCTTGCTTCCTGGGCTGCAGGAAATGAAAAAGTAAGTTTAATTTGTTGTTGCAGACTTTGTCTCTTCATGGACTGTGGAGGCATTTGGACTTGGTGACCCTGAAGAAAAGTACTCCCTGGCAGCTTTTCCTCTTTCCTGTGGAGTTCCTGCAAGCCCTGTGGAGCAAATGGTTTCAGAGAGAATATGTGGTGCCCATGGCTTGTAGGTAGCTGGCAGTCATCAACAGCAGCACCAGACGGCTGAGCTGGGGATGCAAACTCTGCTGTTGCAGTGTTAGACAACTGCGCAGGAACAACGGAGGCAAAATTGATGAGGTCTCATCTATGCTATCTTTTGGGAGCAGTTCTAGTGTGAATGATATAGCTTGATGTATTGTAATTAAAAAAGAGAAAAAAAATCATGGAGGCAAAAGTGATTTTGTGGTACAGTATCTTAAGTACATACATATTTCTTAGAACAAGGTCTTTCTTCTCCTAAAGACTATGAAAAAATTTGTCCACTTTTCTGTGTACCCATGGTGTGGCTTCATGTAATATCAATACCACAGTCTCTGAACACCTCATGGAGTTTTTACATCTTAATATAAAAATGTGCTTTTCCTCAGTGCTATGAACAATTTTTCCCCTGCATTATTCCCCTTCTTAATTTTCTTATTCACTCCTACTCCCAGTACTCATCCACATAGTGCTTTTGTCAGTTTTCCCCACAGTTGTTATTTGACTGTGCTCTCATACATAGCTCATTTGCTTGGTGTGACTGCCAGGTCTCCTCTGTGAGACTCATACCTATTCCTCATTAAACATGATTCCTAAGCAACCTATTCTTGCAGTGAAGAAATTAATGCTCCTTCCAAAGAAATTTATGTTATTCAAAGTACTAAAATTAAAGGTTTAATATTACATCTCAATTCATCTGTTCCCTATTCTCTAACCTTTACCTGTTTGTCTACTTACTACACACCATAATATTCTCAAGAAGCAAATGACTCTTCCTGAATAGTAATTAACAAACAGACAGAAACCAGTACTAAATAATGGAGAGCTGTGGGAGAGAAAATGGAATTCAGATCTGTTTTGAGTCAGGAGAAGTTTGTGGTAATATTGGAATTTATCTCCTACTGTAAGGAAGTTTTGGAATTTTAGTCTTTACTACAACACTGTGTTTGTATGAAATTTAACATTATGTTGCATGAACAAACTGATAGCTATAACAATGAGAAATAATGGTAAAAAGTCTTTTCACATCTACGTGATTACATGAATTTCTCATTTGTGAAGATGAGGTCCAAGTTTACATCTTAAGGAGTGACTTCAAGATTATAAGGAATTTCACAGAATTAGTGACGGGATTTTAATTTCACGGTTTTAGTAATATTGTTCCCACAGAAAAACTTTCTTATATATGTATTTAATTATATTACACATATATGAATAGAGATCTTGTACAAAATTAACAGATTAAAGGGACTTTTGAGGTATTTTTCTTGCATTACCTATGACTGCAATTCACTTCATATATTAAGTATAGACATCTGACAAAATCAGATAACAGCTGTCTTCCGTGGTAGCAAATGGCCTGGTTTAAAAGTTTACTTGAGGATGAGATTAATATTACCACAGAAGTTCCACTTTGTAAGTGTCAACAGTAAAGGACATAAAGACAACTAGCTCAGATATAAACCTCTGCTACATACTAGAAATCTGCCTTTGGTAGCATGAATCTCTTGTGGTTTAGCAGAAGAAAATCTTTTACTTTTCCCTGCAAATTAGTTCATCAAATTTCTACTTTGTCTAAACCATAAGGCTGGTGATATAATATTTTTAAACCTGTATTATATCAAGCCAGATTCTAGCATAATTGTGTATTTGCAGAACCATGGAATAAGCTCCACTATCCTCAGTTGTATTCTGCACCTTCAGAGTTTTGCTGTCCACCCTTTAGTACACTTTTTATTCATTTGGCCTTATGATTACTAGAATATGCTTGAAGTCGTATCTTATATTGATGTCTCTATAAGCCTGATCAACTTTTTCCATTGTTGATCTGGAAGTGTCCAGATGTCTGGTACACTTATAAACTGCCCTGAACACTTAATGCAGGTTTTATCTGACTCCCTAGGCCAGTTGTCTGCAGTTGGTTTGGAAATATGTGAGTAGGGAACAATCTTGTTTGAAAAATCAGATTAATTCTAATCTATAAGTGTTTATTTCTCTCCCCTCACTACGGAAGAGGTTTGGATAATTGCCTCTGAAATATTCATCTCTAGTGGGGGCATCAAAAGACAGGAATCCTACTCAAAGTATTTGGCCTAATCTTTAAACAAAATCAATCCTGTTTAATTACTTCATTTGAGCTCATTATTTAGGCAATCATTATTGATGTCAAATACATGTGCTACACAGCAGTTATGGAATTCCTGTGAGCTTGGAATGGATACAAAGCTGATCACCTGCAGCTCAGAACTATTTACACTTCTTGTGACATTTCAAACTTTAGCTGAAGGGAGTGTCTCCTTTTGATCTCAAGCTCATTTTAAATTTCACAGCAATTTCAATTTACATTTACTTTAGTATTATGACATTGTACACCACACTATCATGTTGAGTGATTTTTGTGGACATTGCTATTGCATGCAACACTAAATGAGCTTTCAACCAAATCTTACGGTAACACTCCTGCCTCAGCCATATAATATGTGTGATATACCCTATACTGGACTTCCCTTACCTCACCCAGATAATCCCATGAACATCTCTAATTTTTTCCGACAAAACTGTCAACTGTACATTGTTCCAAGTACCAAGACAGAAACTGCAGGTTTAATTTAAGATACCAAGAAAATCCTAGACATTTACTTTTGAGGATTATCATCTTGGATTAGACTTCAACCAAGCCTGTCAATGACAGGATAATATCAGAAAGACTAAAAAGATCTCTGGGTAGATCATGCCTTCTAAAGCATTGATTTCTATGTTTATTTCATCTTCATCTCCATCATCAAAATTACAATGACAGCCTGAGTGTGACATCTGACAATATCGTGACATGCTAAATGAAAAGCTGTGTCTCACCTGAAGCTATGTAAGGCTGAAAAGAAATAAAAGAACCATATACCTTGAATTACACTCTCATTAGCTCTGTGTCATCTGCTCTCCAAGTTTTGCTTTCTTAAAAATTCAGGGAACTCAATCAATTAACATTTAGGTCACTGTTTACTTCAGACCGTTATTTCCCTGGAGCAAAATTAAAGTTGGCAGCTATTTTTATCAATCCATCTTTTTGTCTCCCAAGATGTGAAGATATTAATGTAATTAA
Organism: Origma solitaria; assembly: GCA_013397895.1. Taxonomy (NCBI): domain Eukaryota; kingdom Metazoa; phylum Chordata; class Aves; order Passeriformes; family Acanthizidae; genus Origma; species Origma solitaria. The sequence goes on along the minus strand of VZRL01001308.1, from coordinate 640,068 downwards.
ACTATGATTAGAAGTAGCCTATGGCCTTTGAAACCTTACAATATTAATTGGAAGAGATGGCCTTTTTTTCCTCAGGTTCTTTCTTTCTTTCTTTTCTTTCTTTCTTTCTTTCTTTCTCTTTTCTTTCTTTTCTTTCTTTTCTTTCTTTTTGTTTTTCTTTTTCCTAAGCTTCTAGAACACTGAGGAGCCAGTTTAATAGTTACTGGTTGGAATTCTTTCAGCGCTTGCTGGTTGGAGTGCTAGCTGTGACAGAAAAGGTCGATGGATTTTTCTATATGGTACTGAATGATTCTGAATCTTAGTGCTCTCTGCAATTTTCTCCCAACTGACATTAGAAAATGAGAAAAAGATTTAGCTTATTTTTTAAAAGAAAAATACACAGAAAATATGCAATTCGTTTTGTGGTAGATATTGGTAAAGGAGTTGATAAACCTGCAGCTATAGAAGGTAAATGCCACTGAAATAAACAGTAGCTTAACATAATGACTTTGGGGGGCTTTAAAATAGTTGGTATCATCAAGGGATAAATCAAAGACGTATTATTTAATTTTTGTTCCTCTTTCTGTTCATCATCATAATAAGGACATAGCAGATATAACCCTTCTAAGAAAACTAGACAGAGGATCACCAAGTTTAAAACAAAAAACCAACAGAAAACAGTAAAGACAAGGCACAAACAACAGATGTTTCTACTTGTTTAGGAAAATTATTTCAACTTCTATGTGCTATATTTTCTTGTATTTTCCAAATTATAATCTTACAAAAATGAGCTGAGTATTCGTGAACTTCAGTAATGGATTTTCACTGAATTGCACAGAATTATTTTATTCAATTTAATTACCAAGTTTTGTACACATTCTGAGCAAATCATTATTTCATTACCATTCAAAGAAAACCCAATAAACCCACAAACATGCCTAAAGTCTGCAGTGCACTCACATCAATCAGCGACTAACTGATTTTAGAGCTTTCATTCTGGACGGCATCAAAAGATCTGGGAATTTGAAAAACATCAGTAAACCTTGCTCAAATCCTAACATGAGGTGAGCATCTTCCAGCAAGTCTTTCAATAATGCTAGATTAACACTGAAGCAAGTCCAAGCACTGATGGGAGATCCACAGCCTCTATGTCATTGGTCTCTGCCTAGTCCCAAACGTAATCTGTAGCTATCAGAACAAACATAACTTAGATTTGTCAGCTCCAGCTGGCTCATGGGCCAAAGCCAGTGCCAACATCCACACCAACACTAACCATAGTTTGGAAATTCTTATTAGATGTATTCCAAATATCTCTCCACCAGTCCTTCATGAGTTAGACTTCAGCCTAATCCTAACTCGTCTATGTATCTCTTTCTACTCAGTTTTAAGACAGACTTGGTTGCTTCCTTTTATTTTGTTTTATTTTATATTTTACTTTATATTTTATTTTATATTTTATTTTCTATTTTATTTTATATTTTATTTTCTCAGAAAGATGCAACCCTTGCAGTACTGCATTTGTTCCTGTTGGCTCGTGTTTGATTAAATCCTATTCCTGATCTCAGTCACAACACTGGCCTGATAATGTATAAAATATCAGAACTATCACAACCAGGAAGCACTTCCAGTCTCAGCTCAAATCTGTAGACCATTCTGAACTCTAAATCATCTTCCCCAGCTGAAAAATCTTTTTAGTCTTTGCCACTGGGTCACCCCCAAACAAAACTCATCCTTGATCCTTTCTTTAATTCTGTTTTGTAGATCTCTCTGTCTCCCTTTCTCCATGACTTGATTACCTTCTAATGACCCCAGCCATAAGTGGCACTCAGCACTCTTAAAGTCAGTTTTGTCATGCAGTCTGGTAGAATCTAGACCATTAAAATTTTGTGACTAAAATCTAATCCTAATCTTTAAATTCTGTGGTAATCTTAATCCTGTGGTTCCTAATCCTGAAGCCAACCTTCTTCAAAAAGCCTTTGTTCTGGACCATACCAGAGCAGCAGAAATGTCTTTTGCCAGCCCAAAGTGATTAGCCTGAATATGAAGTGTCCCTCACCCTTTGGGTTGCCTGTAGATGCTTCTCTGCTGGCTGCTCAACAATGTGGCTGCTCTGATTCCCACTAAAATGTCTAAATCATCATCTGCACAGGGACCAGATGACACTTTCTCCTGGGTGTCACCAATTTGGATGCATGAATCCTTTACTAGGACTCACCGACAGTGATAAAATGAGGCAATGATTTACAAGGTATATATTTTTACTGTGGGGTATCTGCACGTTTTCATGCAAAACTATTAATTAGGAATAGAAGAAAATATAATTACATTTGGAATTTACAGGTTATTTCTTAAAGCTGATTTAGAATTCAATCAAGTCAGGTAAGTTTTTGGTGGTATTTATGTGAAATTTTATTCAGGATAAAATTGTAGTGATTTCATATGATTTCTGAGAATCTTTCCTTCTGTCTTAATAAAATTAATTTTTATGCCTATTATGAAAAAAAATTTAATTCTTTTCCTCACCATTTTATATTGGCTAGAACTTTGCTGTAAAATCTTTAATGGCCATTTCTTTACTCTTTCTGATAGTGTGAATGTAACAGCAAATAGATTTTTAGTCTAATTGAAGTGTCATGGAAGTGTCATTTGTTTTACTTCAGTCATAGGTTATTAAGTTCAAAGATATGGCTTTGAAAGTACTTTATTACAATTTTTCTTGAACTGTAGAGTAAGTTATAGCCTCCATGTGACAATACTAACACTCTTTCATGTGATCGTCCTTCCATATTCATATAATACATAATTAATTCTCAGCACCATAAAAGCCATTCTTTTGTCCTTTCATCAATATGTTCTTTCGCAGGTAGTGATACCAAAACTTTCTTACCAGAGTAGTATTTCCTCTTTATACATGGCTGATGAAGAGTGTCCATGAAGAATAATTACTTTCTCACATCCTTTTATTTTAGGAATTTTTTTTCCCTGAATTTTCCATACTGTGAGAACTTCTCCCTCGCTAATAAAACTTCTAAAGCTTAAGGAAGAAATTGATCATGATATCTCAGTTAAGAAACTGAGAAAGAGCAGAGTTTAATAAACTCCCTGAAATTATTTGAAGAAAAGAAAAATTGTAGGAAAGTGCAGTTTCTTCCTTCAGAAATTCTGTCCAGATAAAAAAAATGCATCAATTAAGAAAATAGCTGGGGAATAATGAAAATGCATATTTGTCGTAAAATTCTAAGGAATGTTCTACAAGGAGAATGTCACTGAGGTGCCTAGCCTCAGTTTGTCAATTAGTCTCCTCCTATTGCTCATAGAAAGAGATAAATAGCCTCAGAAAACAGTTTAACCACTTACGTTAAATATTTATATTAGGCTAAGACAAAACCCAGTCAGGACATGCCACTTGCCATCTATATTCACTGACCCAGGGGCCTTAAATTCTCAACTGTTCACCTTGCCTGTTACACAGTTTGAGACAGACAAAATTCAGACAAAATTAATCCTGCCATCCTAAGGTTGCATGTACTGATACCAGCCAGTAACCAAGAAATATATTTCAGCTGAATCATTCTTGGCAGATACAAAAGATACAATTAAAATCTCTGCAGCTAAAAGTATGCTGAGCTTTGCATAGTAATGCATAAAAACTTTCAGGGCTGAAGCAATGAAAGCTGCAAAAGCAGGGAGAATTTATATTAAATAAAACCTGTCAGCACCCATTGGGGAAGAAAAACCCCAAAAAACCCCAAAAATGTGTCTCAGGAAAAACATCTGATGATTTCGAATTCAAATTCAAAATTTTAAAATATTTAGTTGTGCTATCTTTAACTCTATTTGATCTCCAGCTGTCTAAAAATCTAAAGCTTCCTATGCTTTTAAATGCACTGAGTGGAATTTCAATCTCCAAAAGAATTAATATTTGATCCAAGATACTAGGAAGAGAATAAATTCTAATAGAGAAGTAGTTTTGATAAGGCACTCAGTTATTCATTCTGAATTGTGATTGAGTAAAGCAACTAAAAGAGAGATTGTTGTATTAAATGATTCAAGAAAGTTATTTTACTACACAAATACAAGGGATAATGTGTGCCAAATGAAAGTGGAAGAGGCACTTTCAGAGAATGCGAAGTGTTGTTTAGTTTATTTAATTGAAGAAGTTAATTTGGAACACTCAAACATAGCCCTGAAGACAGTACCTAGTAAGAATTTTGAAAAATTCAGTAAGGACTGGGAATCTTTCTAGGCCCAATATAAACAAAGACATTTTTCACAGCAGTGTGCATATCCATATTTATGATTTGTTAATTTGTAATTAGTTTCCAAAATAATCTTTCATGTACTGTCAAATACACCTTTGATTTACAGTGTATACCAACTAAGCAGTCAGCTGAATAATGCAGTTTGTCTACAATGCTCATGCATAAATGATCAGTGTCAGTAATTTTGAATTAATCTTGAAGAACACACTGTGAAAATCAGTTACTATGCAGAGGAGTGGTATTTCAGTCATTCTGTTTCACAAATAAGCAGGCCTATTCCAAACAGTGTGTCAGGTAATGACATACCATCTAATACTGACCATCAGTGCAGAGAATGGAAAAAGAGGTATTGCTACAGCACACAGCAGTCACGTTCTCAAATACCAATAAACTTTATGTGATTTCTCCATAGATACAGATTTGAGTGTACTTAGGATAACAAAGTTATGCTGACACAAAAACAAGTAGCGTAAATCAGGGCTGGGTTAATAAAAACAGAGCCAACCTTGATTTTTACTCTGAAAATGGTTTGAGTTTCAAAGGCGTATTTCCTGGGTTAAAAACCTGACAATTTCAACTTTTGTTATTGGTGCTGACTACACTGTTGCCTGAATACTTACTGGCCCATCATAACTTTTGGCCTTTTTATAAATTATTGCAATGTGTGTCTTAATCTAAGCCAAGGAAATTGGTCAGATATGATTTTTTACTGTTTTAGGGCTTCAAATTTTACACTTAATTTTTAATTTTATTTCTTAATTCTTAATTTTCTAAGAAATGTATTAAAAGCACATAAAAAAACAAAATGTATGCAAGTTTTTTGCAGGATTGCATCACTCTCAATAATTTCTGAAAATGCTCCCACATTTCATGGAAACCTGCACACTCATATTAAAAAAAAAATTGTTGGAAATGTCTAATATTATTAGAGACAGTGAAGTTTAGCAAATGTTAAGACACTTACAATTTAACAAGATGACTGTCCCTGGAAGCTGTAATCAAGCATCTATACGTTTTGAGATACATTTCTAACAATGGACATCTTCTGCCTTAAAATTAGAGAGGCTGCTTTGATTTATAAATTGTCACATTTTACTGGAGAGCTAGGGAACTGTTATAAGATGATGGAGACAACTCTTATTTAACAAATAAGCTGAATTCATGAAGATTAACATTTTCAAACAATATATAGGTTTAAACACAGAGTTAATGGATATTTCATGGCCAAATCCCTTTTACAGTTTAGAGAAGCTTTTTCCTCTCTTAAGACCAGGTCCAGTTTTCTTATCGAGACAAGAGAAGACAACATAAACATACACATATGAAAATATAAATAATAACACAAGCAGTCAGTGGGCAAAAGGGAATGATCTTGTTCAAGGCAAAATATTTTTCCACAATAAAATATCTGTGATCAGAAAGTGGTCTCATCCATGAACATTTGCTACAGGGACAACAACATTAAATGCACTATTTATGACACTGTTGCACATGTAAGTGCATCCAGTACTTATCACGAAGACCATGAAAGCCATAGAAAGGGAACAGGTTCTCTGAAACAGGACTAGCTAATAGATGACATTCAGCAACTTAGGCTGTGACCATGTGATCCCAATGACTCAAAATTTGATCACCTTGACAAGTTCAAAAGTGCAGGTCCTTAAAAAGTCTTGCATTTCAAAGTCTGTCACAATGAGGCATTTTTTACTTTTGAAGCCATAGAAATAACAAGATATTAGCAGAATTCACCAGATTTGAATCCACACAATTCTGAAATTAATTTTTCATTTTGTCCACCATTATACAGTAACTGTGTATATCTGATTATAAACTTATAAGGCGAATGGGCCAAAATGTTTCAACGTCAGTATGACTGCAAAGTCAATTTTATTGACTTTAAATATAAAAACTGTTCAAACAGACTTCAAATAATGCTTTTTTGTACTTAATTAGTGTGATCTATATATATTTATAAAGTGGTGTCTTATGTTTGATGTGCCAAAACCAGGTAAATATAAGTTAGTCAGCTAATTATGGGCTGTTTCTTTAAATAGCCTTCACAGGCAGTAGAAACAATCTTTGTGGTTTTGGTAAGATGGGGACCAGCTATTCCTGTCTAACTCTCAGGCATCCAAAGCTAGATAGCATGATGCTATTTTTTCTACATATGTGCATTTGTCTTCTTGAATATTTCAGCCTGGCTACCAGCAAACAATGTATTAGGCATTGAATAAAGATCTTAGAGCAACGTAGGTTGGAACAGGGAAGAGAGGAGTTTTCCTGGGTCAGTTTCCACCTTAGCCGATCACCCATGCATAAATTTAACATCATCGATTTTAATATATGCAGGTTGGTTCCTCCGCTCCTCATACTTGGAAGTTACTCCAGAATTAAATCCCATGAGCTTAAGAATCAATCTTCTAATTTATAGGCTGCAGCAGGCGACATCTATGTAAACAATGTGCAATGAGAGCACAACCCTTTGTCAGGGTAAAACAGCAATTTATTATTTCAACAAGCTATAAATAAGGGCTGTGGTTGGCAGTCAATGCATTACATCTCCTATTATGCCTGGGGAGACATTATATCACATCTATAGCTCCTCATATATTACTGCAAATTTTAAGAATAATTGCTGGAAAACACTGTCTACTGAAATTATGTTTTTAACCATATGAGAATTTATCTTCACTTTCCTGTAAATATCACCCATTTTTATCTCTTGAGTACAATATATGTAAAAATATTATAAATTTCTGTTTTGATATTTACAGCATTTTTCCTTCTTAATTACTTTCTCTTGGGAAACTGGTATAATGGTATGAGAATATTAAAAGTTCCTAATTGTCTTTTTACAAAGAAACCCAAAACCAACCAACCAAAAGAGCCAAACCAAGACAAAAACCATCAAGCTTATTTACCATTTTAGTTCTACAAACAATAACAATATATAGCTGATAAACCTATCTAATATAAATTTTTATTCTTGAAACAGAAACACAAGAAAAGTTTCATCAGAATATGCAGCATAATTCTCCCTAGATTTTTTTACCTTTTTTTTTTTCTTTTTTTAACCAGGGACACTAATCTGGTATGTGTTGGCAATCCTCTATGCCAGATCAAGACTAGATGAACATTTGAACACAAGCATTCTCAGGCAACCTTTTCTCTTTATTGAGATTATTAAAGTTTATAAGTATTATCATCTCCAAATGATAAATCACATAACTGGTTTTATTAGGATATTGAGCTGGGAATTCAGAGCTATCAAATCCTCCTCTGAAAGGCATTTACTTTGACAAAGTTTGGATTTATTCTACATGGTGTTTCCCCTCTCTTCAATGTTATAAATCTATTTAAACAAAAACAAAGTCAGAGAGAACCAAGAAAGACTTTGCATTGTCAATTAGTCACAATTATATGATGGAACAAGCAATGCAAATTCACAAAAGATCATACTGATATAATTTTAGACAGGTGCTCAGGAACTTGCTACCGCTGAGACTAAACCCCTAATATCTACTTTGGGGTGGGATTTGAGTCTCTTCTGAAACATATTTGAATTATCTGTGCTGTAAATAGAATGACTGCTGAAACACCATAATATTTACCCTCAACAAGTCTGTTTCTGTTTTCAAAATACATTGTAAATACGTGCCAAAAAAAGAAAGGAAAAGGTCAGGTATTCCTCCTAAGCAGGCATTTTTATTTAATCTAATATTGTTCTTCCATAGAGCAGAAAGTAGGTTTGAAAGAGCTGGACAAAGCTATGCCAAGACTGGCAGACAGGAATGTTTGATTCCTCAAACATTGTTCCAAGTACCAAGACAGAAACTGCAGGTTTAATTTAAGATACCAAGAAAATCCTAGACATTTACTTTTGAGGATTATCATCTGGATTAGACTTCAACCAAGCCTTGTGCACAGTGCTGCCGAAGGAGATTAAAAAGCTAAAACATAGACTGAGAAAGAAAACCCAAAGTATAATATGGTATGACGCTTATTTAATCAATATTGTTGTTCATGGGCCAGGTAAGAATGGGCATCACTGGATAAGAATCCAATATTTTTTTCTGTCTCAACAGAACACCTACACTGTTTCCTTCATAGAACAGAAATTTTCTGTGAAAGACTAATGCCTGGAAATCCAAAGATTATTGAAATTATCATACTAGAATGATCCAAAAGTAGTTTTCTCTTCCATGAAAATTTTTTTTCTGGAATTTTAAATTTGTGTCAATTTTCCATATATAATTTTTGGCAGAATATTTAACTGGAACATATTAAAAAATTGATAGCTGAGAAATGTGATTTAAAAATACTGCAGGAATTGCTGTATACTCAAATTCTCTCTAAAGATGAGAGCAGAGCAGATTTCATCTTTCCTGAGAAAATCCTCATGGAAAACTGAAATATTTCAAGTTTTCTGACCAAAGGATTCAGTCTTCCCAGCCAATATTTCCAAATGTCCTCTTCCCAGATATAAAAGAAACAAACCTCACTGCATTATTGTACATCAGTCTTTCTATTGGATATTCTGTTCACAGGAAAACAAACAATTTCATAACCTCCAAAACTCATCTATATGGCAAATGCAGAAAATGTTATTGCCAGTCTTTCACTGGTTAATCATAAGAGGATTCTCTTTTATGGATAATTCGTGAGATATGCAACTGATACTTTCATCAAAACAGCTCCATGCAGGAGAGGGAGTCTCCTGCCTTGCCTTGTTGCATTCTGTGCTGCACAATGTCAGCCAGTTCTGCTCATTGCCTTTGACAGGATCAGTTCATATTCCCTGGCACAGCAGATCATCTTTTAGCTGCAGTGTCCCATGTTGTCGGGCTAATGCCACCCAGCTGAAGATTTGCTTTTAGCGTGTCTGGTTAACAATTCATTGGCTGACCTCTCAGCTGTTCACACATTTTAAAATAAGAAACTAGCTCTGAGCAATCATTTTTCTGAGATAAGCATCAGATGCTTGGACCAGTGTAGCTCAGCCCCAGAGGAACGCTGCCTCAGAACTGCTTGGGATCATATTGTGTTACACATTTTAATACCACTAAGGGCAGAAAAATAGGTCACAGGGAACTGGCTGGAAGGCTTGATGTGAACGTGTTCATTTGTCCAAGTATTACAACCATGGAGAAAAATGGTGACAACCACACAGTGCACATTAACATTTGTTTGAAGTCAGATGCCCTTTTAATTCCAGACATGACGATTTAATGGTTCAAAAGCTACACCAGCTTTTGTTACCCTCTGCATGTTCTCATCATCAAGAGAGGTAGTGAGAGGGGATGCTGCCAGACTGGCAGAGTTTGCCTATTTCAGAGATTTCTACACTGTATTGCCAGGGCACATGGCTGGGAGAGGCATGGACAGGATCGCTGTTTGCATCATGCTGAGGGGCAGGTTGAGATGCTTAATTGTGCAGACAAAGCAGTCAGCAATGAGGTTTGCAGCCTGCACCAGGAGGACCTTTTCTGGCAGGGACCACTCTGTCCGTGTCTTTTAGGTCACCTTAAGAGTCTCTGTAGGTCAAATATGACACCATCTACAGTAAAGGATGTAGGACTGCATAACATCATGACTAAATGTGAGAAGGATCAGCTGTCATACAGCAGAACAGTGGAGACTTACTGAGGACCATGTGAGAAAGCAAGACCTGGCACTGCTGCTTACTTGGAGATTGTTGCTGCCACACCTCTGGGGTGTAAGTGACCAATCTGCAAGGCCATCTGCATAGCTGAATGCAGTGAAGCTTTCTCCCATAACCCATGACAAGTAGCCATAATATAGTCAAGGGGTCAAAGTCCTCCACTGACTGACACTCACAGACCTTGCTTTTATTCTGTTCCTATCCCTTGAATCTCCACAGCTTTAAAAAAACACATGAATCATATCTTAATACCAACTTTCTGTGCATCACCTTCAGCTTCAAAAGGCTGTAGAAATCTATGGCAGTGAAGATTTACTGGCAAAAATTAAATATCCCAGTCATTTTCATACTGTGATGGGACATTTCAGTTTGAGAAGGTGGGTGATACATGCATCCCTTAGCTACTGTGAATTCCCACTTAACATGTAACAGTGAAGAGATGCAATCACTAGTGATTAGATCCTAACCTCCAGATTTGTTTATTTTGAAGGAAATGTCAGCAGTACTTAGCCTTGCACTGTAACATCTCTTTCATAGTCTCAAAAGTTTCCAGCACAGTAGACAATACTGCAGTTTGCTGCCCACTGGACTACAGCTGTCATTCCATCAGAGATGGAAGATGGAGTACCGCATAAACTGTTAAATGTTTGTGCTGGGAGTTTGTCTTGCTCCCTAATAGTATTTGACTATCTTCACTAATGCCAGTGGAGTTTTCAGGACTTTCATGGTTTAAACCCAGCTGGCAGCTCAGCCCCACACAGTCACTCACTCACTCATTCACTCCTGTGGCAGGACAGGGGAGAGAACCAGAGAGTAAAAGTGAGAAAACACATGGGTTGTGATAAAGACAATTTAATAAGTAAAGCAAAAGTCACATTCACAAGCAGAGTAAAACAAGAAGTTCAGTCACTGCTTCCCATTGGCAGGCAGGTGTTCAGCCATCTCCAGGAAAGCAAGGCTTCATTAACCGTTACTTGGGAAAAAAAAAAAAATGCCATACCTCTGAAGGTCCCCACCATCCTCCTTCTATGTCCTCATATATGCATTTCTAGCTCAAATCTGCTCCTTGTACATCATCCATCTTCCAGAACAGGAAGCTTTTTTTTTGTGCTTCCTTTAACTGTGTACTAAGAAGATTTATTATAAAAATATTTTACTCCAACTTGTGAAGTCCATACATATAAGACTGAACTAATGGAGCTGCCTTTTCTATTAAACCTATCCCAAAAGCCATCTTTGATAAAACAGAAGTATTTTCCTGAGACATTCTATAGTGCCTCTTCGAGACTTTTCATTCAGTATGATTTTGTATTTGAAAGATGCAATAGCAGGTTTGCTTTTCAGTGATTTTCTTTTTGTGACTGCCATGGTGAATGACACAGCATTAGGTATTGTAATGACAATTTACTATCTGTTCTAAGCACCAGGTGGTTAAGGATGTTGTACTTCTCACTGTGTGATGATCTGAACAGCAATCTGCAAGAAATGGTCTGAGAAAACCTGACATTGAAACAAGAAAGTGCTTTACTAGGACACTATCAACAAGATGACATCACTGTGATCATAAATGTTTTCCTAGCACTTTGGCCATTTTTTGGAAAACTGAACCCTATCTACTGCCAATTTTCAGCTCATAATATTAGCAGCAGTGTTGCTGAAGTTTTTCTAATTTGCAAAGATGTGGGACCTTTCACTAAGTTCCCAGAATATATTCATGAATTTATTACTTTGTGGAATTAATTTAATCACAGTTTTTAAGTAAAATGATGGCACAGTCATTGGACTGGTACTAATAGAGATGGCCAGTGAAGCTATAAAAGAATTGTTTTGCATATTAACTGGCATTTAAGCATCTTCATTGTAGATCCAGCTATAACCCTCCCCTTCTGATTACTTGTGCTTTGGCCTCTTTTATCATGAGCACAGACACTGCACAAGAATGCATACACAACAAAGCAATTGTGTGTCAGCCAACAGACACAGAAGATAGTTATGGCTAAGGAGCTGCAAGGCCAAGCATTAATATATTGACCACTGCCGGTAAAATGATAGATGAGGATTTGCTGTCCAGAGAGCTGTCAATCAGATGGGGAAGGATCATCCTCTGCTTCTTTTCAGAAAAGGCTGTGCAGCAGAACTGCAGCCTCTGCAGATTCTCTGTGGTTTTGTTGCTTTTTTTTAAACTTAGTGTCTTAGAACTTTTTGTGTCAGAACATTTTTTTATCATAGCCTTGAGCTGCTAATTATTTCCACTTTTTCTTTTTTTGTATGACTTGTGGTCAAATGCTTTCTTAAGTCTTAATACTATTCTCAATAAGATTCATTTAGATTCAGAAAGGCATGTTGCTCCAAATTTGATGCTAGATTACAACTGAGTTGCTGGAGTGAGTGATAAACAAACTGTTTCTTCACAGTGCTGTGTCTTTTGACCATAATTGCTTGGTCATAAGGTCTGGGACCTGGTCTGAACCCAAATTTATACCTTTGCCTACTGTTGTAAACACCAGCAGAGAGTTTTGCTAAGATCTGCTCTGTCAACTTGATAAAAATCAAGTCTATGGACCAGGAAATTCTGAACCCCTTTCATTTTTCTTACTAATAACAAGAACTTCATAAACATCTTTAGTACAATTCATTGTAAGACTAAAATTACATGGCTAATATAGGTACCAAGTACACCATAGTTGCTAAGTGTCCCATTACTGCCAATTAAGATCTAGTTCACAGAGTCAGTACAGCTCAGAGAGTTGTTCAGGTCATCAGCCAGAAAGAGAAACACAGAGGATGCACAGAAGAGAATGAACATACCTTTTTTTTTTTTGTATCAGTGACTTAGAATGTGAGAAATTTGGTATAGCATCCTTATGAGTGGCATGGAATGCTAGACATTAGCATTGATTTTTCATATCACACATTCCATACTGCTCTGTGGAGGCTATTTCAGTTGCTCTCAGGAGAAGTTGAGAAAGCAAAGAACAAGGGCCAGAGGAGCAAAAATTAAGGAAAAACAAACAAAATAAAGCAAACACCCAAAAGATTACACACCAAAACATTTTTACTACTAAAAGAAAATGACTGTTGCATGATTTTTTATCTTGTGTGAAATCATCTTGCCAGATATGTTGGTTCAGTTTTCTATTAATATGTCTTAAAATTAACAGAGACACATGCTCTTAGCTCTTCACAACATGCAATTTCCCTTTCCTCCTAAGTGTTAAGATGGTGTAAAAAAGTTTCATCCAAGAGAAAATCACTTAGTGCAAGAGAAAAACATTTTCAGGGAAGAGCAGGGAGAAAAAAGGAACTGATCAAACTTATGATCTTGAAAGACAATATTCATGACATAGTGTCAGTGATCCTCTGCTCCATTTTCTTTATAAGCTACAGTGAGAATATTTGATACAAAGAAGCTCCTTTCAAGTGCTGCCTTTGTACACTTGTTATGAGCAATTAGTGAAGTCCCACAGTCGTGTGACCTGACTTATTTTGTTCCTTCTTTGGTGGATTCAGTGGCTGCTCAATGTTCCTTTCCCTGTGATCTTCAGCACAGACATCTACACATCCATTTCCACTGGGTCTAATTTATTGCTGTCTCACGTCAGGTCTGTGCTGACATAACTCCATAGATTTTTTTGTGAAGGAAGAGCTGGAAAGAAACAAGGACTTGCCACCTGAACTATTTCCAAGCTGAACTAGTGAAGAGAAGAAAGAAGAAATCTGAAGACACTAAATTTTGGAAAAGAAGTTTTTTTAAGTGGATGAAGAATTTTTTTCACTATTTTTGCAGGGAATATTGCTAAGCAAGTAAAGGATCTGAGCCCAGATTTTGGGAATAAAGTATCATTTTATGCAGAAATATTTTTATAGTTTAGATTTTTTTTCTCTAAGCTCAATAGCCTGAGTGAAAGTATAGTCTGGGGTGCAGGTTCTTATTCAGCAGAACAAGTAACTTCTGTTGTAAACAAATATATTGATGTGTTCTGTTTAACAGCTTTGAAAAAGTGCCACCTATCTCAGCTGGCTTTATTTTAATTAAAATGAGTTATTTGTTTATGACAGAGTATGTTCCCTTTCTCACAGAAACCAGGAGATGCCACTGCAAAAATTGCTGTTGTATTCCAGATGGTTTGTACAGAAAAGAACAATATATTTCATACTGAAGTGTATTTAAAAACAAAACCTTTTTTATACTGATTAAAAGGACTGTTTAATTGCAGAGCAGTTCACTCAGAGAGGAACATACTGACTACACAGACTCTCACACGGTGGTACCATGTTCTTTTTGTTTCCTGTGGCAGTAATATAAAGAGACACTTGGCTGCCACACAAACCAAGTGAAGAGACAGAGGAATCAAAATCAATAAGAGATTTACTGAGTTATGGTCTGGAAGCAAAGAGATACAATCCATTTTTGTTTCACTGTGGACATTGTCCATTTTTTACTTACAGTTTAGGAATGCCCAATTTACCTTTTGAAACATGGAATCCATACATCACATTTGATTAATTTCTTTGAAAACTTAATCTCTTAATAAACATGGGAAAATTGCTCATATCTATATAGACATACCTATTTTAAATGCATGGAACCAAACTCTCTTTCTTCAATTAATTATATTTTTCTTAATTTGATAGATGATATTCTTTTAATGTGCTTAGTGTAGCAATATGTTAACATTCTGTCTCACTGATAAAAAGCATAATGAAATCAAGGAAAAAGTAGACAGTATATGATTAAGCTCAGTGAGTCTATTAGAATGCTGACTATTTAAAAAAGCTCCTGCAAGCAGGCTGTTGCCAAATGTGACATGTACAGATAGCTGCAGTTTTAAAAGGGGTCTTTCTCCAATTATTCATAGCAAATAAGTGGATAAGTAACATAAACTTAACTCTTCTCTAGCAAAATTAATAGTTAGAATTAATTTGTATTAAGTCCAACTGAGAGCATTAATCCAGGAATTTCATCTTTGGGATTTGTATTTCTGCTAAAACACAGAAGTAACTTATTTGTAGGGGCAGAAGATGAATGATATTATAAGCATGACCACATTACTCCTATCTTGAACCTGAAGAAACTGGCTTTCTTGATTTATAATAATTTTTTTAAAAAATCAAATAATTAATATTTAAGCAATTAATAGGAACTATATCAGGGTTTGTTTTTTTCTGCACTCAGAGGTGAAAATCAGGCAAAGCCTGAGGTGTAAACAAAGCAGAGGTTTTCCAAAGCAATGCTGCTGCAGACAAGACCAGGCAGACACAGGATGGCCTGTGATGGACTTGCTCTTGCCTGTCTCACCTTACTTTCTCCCTTCTTCCTTCTCCAGAAAAACCTGACTCTCCCCACTTTTTGACAACAATCTGTGAAAGACCCAGTATCAGTTGCCTTAAAAAGTCTGACTCTCAACCTCTCTCCCATGCCAAAGCCCTTGAAATTAGTGTGATCCATTCCAGGATTATTCCCACTCACCCATCCCTGACTCCTCCTCCCTGACTCCGCATCTGCCTAACTGAATGTTCCTGGCTGATTTGATTTTGTTTTATTTTTCTCTGAGCAGAAGATTTCCATGCAGCCCTGCTCCTGGAAAGTCTTGAACTGACTCTGCTACGGTATTTCATAATTTAGCAAGTAAGCCCTTCAAATCTGCACACTAAGTAGAAACATTTTCTTTTCTGTCTCTTGCAAGGAAATGGGAATAATTTATTTTGAAAGAAAAAAGATGGACAGAAAGCTCACTCATTTCAAACAGCTAAGAAGTTTTGGCCTTAAATTCCAAGGGGCTTGAAAGAGAAGGACAGAGGTGGAGACCTACTCAGTTTTTTCTCACTGGGAAATTACTTTGTACTGTGAACTTTTGAGGAGAGGAGAATAACTTCTATTACTAAGAGTACTCAAGGATACATTTTCCTCATTTTATACCAGTTTTAGATGAAGAAAATTAGGTAATAAAAAAATGCCTTTCTGTCAGTATCACATATTTTCTTCTCCATTCTGTGACAAGTATCACATTAGAGAACTTTTGACACAAAATGCACTGGTTTAGAAATGGCACAGTACAAGGAAATGACCCAGCGCCCTTGTGCTGTACACATGTGCATGTGCTCACTCACACACATTGTGTTGTGGACAAAGTCTCTGTCTGCTCCCTCAGCAGGGCTGCCCTGGCCCTGCAGGGACAGCACACGAGGGCTCAGGAAAGCACATATTTGGCTTTTGCCTCCAGAAACCTCTGCAAGACTACACAGAACGCAGATTTATTTTGTGTACTGTACCAACAATTGTATATCTGCTATTAGATGCAAATGGCTTTCTACTTAAGAGGGTTTTTTTGTTGTATGCTCTATGAAAGTGTTAGCTAAGGACTTTCTAGAAATCTGGAGATCAGGAGATGATCAAATGTAAAGGAAAGATAATTTCAGGTGTTTCAATTGGAAGTTATTTAAACTTTTTGAAGCACCTAATGCCATTTAGCCAAGTTTAAACAGCGCCAAAGTAACAAGACTGTGGGTTTAATATGGTTTTCACTGGGAAATTAAAATTAATAAAAGCAGGACTTAGTTTAACCACTTTATTCTTTCATACAAATCTAGTTCTATGGGAGATCTTTAAACATTTTGTGAAAGAATTTTTATTCTGCATTTTGAGATTTGTGTTTAAGAAACACAGTAACTGTTCTTCACAAGTCAGCCTCTTGTCTTGTAGGATCTAAACTGGAAGAGACTGTCGGGTATGCTAACCTCAGTTCAGATTTACAAAACCTAGTTTTTAAGGACATTTCTTATTCAGTCTTCCTTTCTGCTTTCCCTAGTGTGCAAGGTTTGAACTCCAGCAAGACAGGTTATGGGAACAGTTAGACTCCTGTATAGCCAATATACATATATAGTCTAGCTGTATGAAACAGCACCTGAACCAGAACAGATCCTTATTCATAATGTTTTGGGAATTCCTATTAGGATTTAAATATTAAAAATTAAGTACATATTTTAATAAAATATGTGCAATAGCAGTTTAACCATAAGGATTGATGCTCCATGTCAGGTCAAAGGCTTTTTAGTCATTTATTCATCTGGCCAGTACTATTTGTCTAAGGATGCAAGAACTAGACAGTTGGAAACAAGACAGAAAAGGGTAACCAAACACATTATGTCTTATCAAGAATGCTGAAAGTAAGCTCCTGAAATAAAAAGATTTAATAATTTGTTTTGGACTGACAACTTTTGGTTGGGTTTGGTTTTTTGTTTTTTGGTGGTTTTTTTTTTTTTTTGGGTAACCTTAGCATTCAGAGTCTGATTACTTCTGCTCTTCAAGTATTTATGTGAATATAATATACTGAATCATCAGGAGAAAATGCTTGGACAACAGGAAAAAAGTAATCAATAACTAAGGCGTTTTGAGGGTTTTGCTTTGGAAGTCCTGAAGTTTCCTAACCATCTGCTATGATATTCTAGCACATTTTATTTCAAGTAAAACTAGAAAACTCTCATTAACTACAGAGGAGAAAAGTTACAGGTGGAATCTCACGGCAAATGTTTACATCTATGAGTATACTCGAGTGAGCTGCTTCTTTGTGTTTAAAATATGGTAACAAAAAGATTGTAACCTATAAAATACAGTGCAATATGTTAATGAAGAACTTAAACATCAACAGAATATTTTAGCAGGTGAATGGGACAAGATTGGCAGATTCTTTCAATGAACGATGTGCCATTGTTTGCTTGAAGACACACTCCATTTAACTGGAAACTTTGGCATGGAACACATTTTATCTGCATTACTGCTTATTCTTTTGTAATCAGCAGGTGGAAACTTTCAGGTTAGAAATATAAAACAAGTCACAAAGTTTTTATCTTCTATTTAAGAACTGAAATAAGGATATATCAGAGATGATTACATACCTCACAAAGACTAAATCTCTCACAAATCATCTCAATTTGGTGAGGTTAAAGCGCAATTAAAAGCAATATAGATAAAGAAACAGCCTTTTAACATAGTATTTTATTTCTTAGTTAATACCAGGACAAATACTTTTTGTTACCTAACCAAAACAGGTTTGTTTTTTTTCCCTAAACAGAAATTTGCTACTGCAACTTTACTCTGTTCTCTTTGCTATCAATAAAATTGCTCTCCTTTGGTGACAAGGAATTGGCCATTGACAAATTGTTTACAGTTCTGAGACATTTCTAGTGTCTCTTCTACACACAGCAACTGATTGCTATTTTTAACTATTTGTGACCCAAAAAAGTAATTTATTGCAGCAGGCATTACATGGAATGTTATACAGAACTAAGCAAAAGCGAGAAGAAACTACTCACCTGGCTATCAACGACACAAATTTCCAAATAGTGCCAGGTTTACACAGACACATGAACTAGGTCTGTTGGGGCACCAGCGAGTTGCAGAGACTCAGTTTAGATCTCTGGTCCTTCTGAACTTTGGAACAACATCACAGAGTAGAAGGAGGAGAGGAACACACAAAAAGTAGAATGGACAATACCAGCAGGAAAGCAAAAGATAGAGATGTGGATGGGTGGTGCTGACATAAGAGGCATGAAGGTAGAGAAATAATGATTTTGAGGAGTACAGGTATGAGGAATGATCTGCCATCTGGAGATATTTTATGACTGAAGGCAATAAGGAAAGGGCTTAAAGAATATTTCTAAGAGCTAATTTTTACTTTTTTTTTTTGGTAGAGGCATTCATGGAAGCACAACATTTTTAGTGGAAGCTTCCCAACATGAACTTCAGCAGAGAGAAGGTAAACACCTGCAATGCACTGTTTCTGCGTATGCTGGCTACACTTCAGGAAATTACTAAGTGCTGAAAGCAAAAGATGAAAGTGGAAAGTTTATCCTTCTCAATAATTAATATGACCATTATTTGAAGAGGGAGGTTTGCCAGAATCATCCAATTACATATACATGGAATATTTCACTGCTCTTTACAGATTCTGCTTGGACTGAATTGTTAGGACATGAATAGAATAAATCAGATATTTCCTTCATAGTAAAAGAGAAAATTAAGCAAAATTTCTGCTGCAATACCAGCTGAAGCTGTATGTTTCCACAGAACCTGCTGCTTTAAAATTCATTTTGCTTGCACTGACTTCAAAGCATTTTTATATTTTTTTAATAAATAAAACCATTAGAACAAAAACATAGGATTGAATTTATTTTTGTTCTGTAGAAGTACATGAATCTATACTTTATAAAGGTCCAGTTATTATATCTACATTATTAAATTCTAAATATGTCCTAGAGTTTTCTCCTCCTTGAAAGTCATTATATAATTTCCTCTGTTACCACAGGACTATTTGCTCTAGTCCCTGCTGCTTACTATTTTGTGTGTTGGTTTTTTTTAAAGCAGTGCTTCCAGCACTTTTTCAATGATTCCTGTTTCTTTCACTGTTGTGCTTGCTTTTACTGAAGGATTTCAGAGGTTTTGTACCATGTATTGTAGTAAGAAAAATAAAATGTAGCAGACTTCAATCCCAATGTGTGGTTTTAACTTCTCATACCATAAAAAAATAAAAATAAAATTAAAATAAATTTTTTTCAAAAAAGAAATTTAATAGGTTTTAGATAAACTGGGGAAGTCAGGGAAGTCTGATGTGGTACTACCCCTCTGTTAATACAGTCAAATGAATAAATGCCCTCTGCTGATTTCTAGAGTCAAACCTCCCCATTTACCTTCTACAGCAGAACACATACTAAGTGCAGTATTAAGTGCTTTGATTCACCTTTTCTGCCTAAAGACACCATCCAAAAAATTGCAGCTTATCAAAATAAGCCAGTACTGTGGAGGCAGTAATGTTTCCTTTTAGGTCATTACAGTTATGTGACTGGAAGGACAGAAAAAACCTTTCTTTTATATTTTTCAAACATGGGCAAGTTTCCACAGTTGCTGCCCACTTTTATTTTGATTCACTGGATGGATGATTGAAGGCTGACTGTTACAAAACATTCCAGAGATCCCAGGGGAACTTTTCTTCATATGAAAGTTCCTCAAAAAGTAGAAGGTGTCAGGTAGATAGGGGTGGACTGTCATGATCTTCAGCTCCTCCAGAGGTATCAATCACTGCAGTTACAAACTAAACTAAACTAAAACAAAACTTCAGAATACAAACAGCAGCTGCATCCCTCCATACTCTCCCAACAGTGCATCAAACAAACACTGGGACACCCACTGGAGAGAAAAACCAAAACAAAACACTGCAGCATAAAATTATTTTGTGTCTGGCAGGTGCAGATTCTGTGTCATAAACTGAAAGACTTCAAGAATTATAATGAAGCTACAAAATATCTAGGAAAATAGGTAAGAGCTTACCTACTTGTTGTCTTCTACACATTTAAGTTACCCTTTTAGTTTGCATATTTCAGGTCATTTACAATTTAACACAAAACATCTCTTTATATTTAATACTATCAAAAAAGGAGAAAGAAAATATCCAAAATTAAAAGAAAAGAAGAAGGGGAAGAAAAGAGAACTACTTTGTCTGATAAAAGCAAATTTGCCTTGAGGGTTTTTTTAAATGAAAAGTGAACTTGTAAACAATGGTTCCTGGTTATGTGTGTCAGCACAATGGAGCCTTCCTTAAGCTTTTACCAGTTATTTGTGTATTAAGAAATACTTTAATACTGCATACTCAGATAATGTATTTTCACAATTTTGAAAAAAAAAATCTCTTATTAAAGTTACATACTTACTACAGAAAATAGTATCCAGTCATCATTAGATACCATTTGTGTAGATGAATTAGAAATAGAAGGAGGATTTTCATTTCTGGTTAGACATTTGTACAGATCAGTGCAGAAAAAATGAAATGCTAATTGTGAAGAAAAGGACAAGTAAGTAAGTACCAAGGTCTAGCCCATAGGCATAGTGGAAGAAAAAAGGGACAATTGTCATGAAGGGTTGTGGAGAAGGAATACCATACTCCTATTAATGTTAGTGGAGTTGAGAGGGTCTATTAATTAATATCAAGGTTCTCCCGTGAATGTCTGGGGTTGGGTGAACTTGCCATTTATTGCCCTTTTTCTTCTAAACCTACAGTTCATCAGGAAAATCTTCCTGAAAAAAATCTACAAACAATTTTATTTTGGTTTAAACATATCTGAAGAATGTGGAATAAGGAGGGAGGTAACATTTTATCTTAGCACTCTTCTCAGTTTTTAATTTGCAACACTATTTTCATCTGTTGCACATCATCCTTTATTCAATCATTCATCAGTTTTTTAGAGACACAATAATCCATGCTATGCATAACAGCTTGGATAAACACAATTCCATGTCTTGGTTGTGGATATATTTCTTACAAGCAAGGTTGTGTTGTGCAACCCCTTTTCCCCAAACTACTCTGACACTGAACATAAACTGTTGGAAGCAAATGGCACGTGATACCCAAAGCATGGAACTGTGAATTCTTTTGATTCCTGCATGACTTTTGTACAATGATTTGTATCACTGAGTTTATTTTGAATGCTGGAAAGGAAAAAGAGCGAGGCAGTGAAGATAAAACAAGCATCAGGAGAAATAAACAAGTACTCCAAAGACTTTAAATACTTGGGGACCAGTATGTGAAGGAGGCAAGCAGGAGCTCAGCTTTGAAAATGGCTCATGTACCTGGAAGCCTATGAGAGTCTTGTCATTCTCAGTGTCCTGATTTACAATCCCTTTCATCATAATCTCTCTTGTTGGTCTTTATGCACTATCTTGCCTGTTAGCTGTGACAAACCATGACTAACTGAGTCCATTCTTTTTGTAGACAGAGATGGTTTTAGCTGATGCTGGAGCTGAAAAACTACAAACCTTTTTTATTTCAGAAGTTTGGACAAAATCATCCCCGAACTATGGCAGTTCTAAACCAAAATGCTAATAATGGAAGGAAATGGTAAGTACTGGAATGAGAAACATCTCTGGAAATATAACCCACGTGGAAATTTTTAACAGGAGTCTAGTCTCAACATGAAGTTTAATAAATGTTTTACTCTAGTGTTATTTTAATTTTTATACAAATATTTTTATTTTAAATTTCACTCTTTGCCCCTTAAACATTCATAAATGCAAATGTTTTTTTCATCATGTTTAAATCATCATATTTCAGGCCACCTTGTAGTTGAAGCAATCATATTTCAAATGGCATGAAAAAAATTTCCATGTCATGGATATTTCATTGTGCCCTTAAATGGAAAAGAAACCTATTTCTAATATTTAGAGAAGCCTCAAATCACATCCAGCACAGCCACTTATATCCAACATTCTAATTTCATGCTTTAAATGCTGTTACGTCAAGAAAGGTTTCAGTTTAATCAAATAAGGATAACATTAAATGAGTCATAGATTGTTCCTGTAATTGAGAAGGTAGAAGAACAAGAATAAAAGCTCTTGCTCTAATTTCTAATTCAATATTCATCATGATTTTTCTAAATGGATGTGATGCCAATGAAAGACGTAACTTGTAGCTTGGCTATAGTCAGAAAATTTCTGCTGTTAGGATTGTGAGTGAATCAGTGACAAATACTTTGGATGGTACTATGCAATATTCATACTTACCATGATAACATCATAATCTTCTGAGAGCTTTTCCAGGTAGGATACTAGAACTAGTCTGAGCTCCTTATCCTTCTGATTAGAAATCAATCCTCCTTGCCTGTATTTGGAGAAAAGTTAATACTTCTGAATAGAATCAATTACTTCTTTTATTCATATCCACCTTTGCCTATCTTTTGGAGCATAGACGCAGAGAGAACATCTAAATTTGGCTAGACAGGTCCGTATTCTGCCTTGAATTTCACCCTAGGTAGCCTAATGGAGAATGCACTGGCCATAAACCCAAGATTTTCAGCAACATCATCCATTTAGACGTCCACTATATTTGTCTAAAAAAGTAGAAAAATGACCCGGTGAAGTCTTCAATCAGCAGGAAAAAATGAAAATCTAAGAGTATCTGATCATAAAGATCTGATTTTATTTTGCTTTTGTGCCAAACAGAAGCAGGGTTATCAAACAGCTTCTTATTCTGTACTTGAACAAAAGTCATTAAGGCAAGAACTCTCTTTTTACTAACATTTTCATCATGTCAGACTTGAACAAATGCAGCCAGTTCAATAGACATGAAAAAACTCAAGTGTCCCAGATCCTTCTACATTTCAATGTCTCAGAAGAATGCTACAGTTTGTGTCAGTATAAAGAAAAAGGGAACTATAATGTATGCTACTATTTGAAACATGTGAGAATTGTCTCTGGTGAAGTCAAGTACCAGCAAAAGTTTCCAGAAGAACACTTACTCTTGTAACAGTGCAATATATATAGTTCAACAGGAATAGTACCTGTCTATTTCTTGTCTTTAGCAAATGCTATGTATAATTCTACTCTTTCTTGACTATCTTGTCTCTCTTTAGCATTCCTAGTTTAAAAAGGGGCAAATAAACATTGTGAGGATGCTGCTTTTTGAAAAGTTTATACTTCTTATTTAACCATGGCAAGGAAAGATTCTTGTAAATATGGCATCAGAGTTAAAGTGTTACAGCAATATTTCTGTTCTACTTCCATTGTGTAGCTATTGTATGTCTTCTAAAATCCAGGCACTTACTTAGATTGTCTTGCCGTTTGCCATATGTCATGAGGTATGAATTATTTTGAAAAAAATATCACTGTGACAGAAATCTCTGTACATAGAGAGAAAGCACCCAATTCAATTCTTTCTGTGTACTAGGTTTTGATCTGTGATTCTAATCATCCCTTGTCTGATCTTAGTTCCTGAAAGTAATAGGATTATGGAATGTACACATTGTTTCTTTGGCAACTAACGCTGACAATCAAAAACATAAGCTGCATTAAAATTTAGAATTTCATACTCGGTCTACACAATGCAAAATGTACTTTGTAAACACGTGAAAAAACTTGGCAGGCAACTATGACAAGAGCTGAGTAGCACAAGGTGTCATGCTCATCTCTTTGAACCTGAGTTGTGCCTGTGAGCTATAGGTCTCTTGTGACTTGCTCTTTATCCATGTTTCAGTAGGAAAACCTTTCCAAAAGTTGCTGAGATCCTTTGCTTTGCTTTAAGGTTTGAGATTTTTTGGTTTTTTATTTTTTGGGGGTTTTTTGGGGGTTTTTTTTTGGTTTTTTGTTGTTGTTGTTGTTGGTTGGTTGTTTTTGTTGGTTTGTCTTGGGGTGTTTTTGTTTGCTTTTTGTTTGTTTGTTTAGAGGTTTTTTTGCATTAGAAGCACTGACAAGGAAAGTGGCATTAATTAAACAGTCTGATGCCAGCAACGTGACGGTGATCCCGCTTTTCCTGGATGTTGGGTATGAAGCAGGAATGTAAAGATTATGTGATTTGCCTGCTTGACTAATGGGCTGCAATGCTGAAACACATCCCAGAGGTCTGCTCTTAAAAGTGCTACTAAAATTTTACACAGATGCATAAGGCACTGATGTGGGGCTTTTTCATTAACATGAAGATTCAAGGTGAAAGCAACATCCACTGTTGGGTCCCCTCGATAATACAGCCAAAAAAGCTGTCCCTGGCTCCTGCAGCAGCAGCCTTGTGCTCCTCTGCACAGATAAATGCAAGCTGTGGGGCAGAAGCAAACACCTCCTGTTCAGATTGGCTGTTAGCTTGTGCTTTAAGCTGCCCTGAGCTCTCTCCAGGATCAGAGAGGGATAAACATCGTCTTTTCCTCAGTACAACCATGACCTATTTGCCCACCCCACAGCAAAATACAGTGATACATTAAGCTCCCTCAATTTTATAAAACATATTGGGTAGAAACCCTTGCTTCAGCAGCATAGGTGCCTGGCAGGGACAAATAACTCCTAAGCAAGTGTCAAAATGCCTCCAGCAGGGGCACATGCAGCATGAACTGCAGCTCCCACAGAAAGCATGGATTTGAAACAGTGCTTGCCATCCTGTACTAAGAAATGCACAAATGGGCAACGTGCCCTGCTTCTGAACCCTATTGATCTGCATGAATCTTGGGACAGACATGGCTGTGCATTTGAATAGGCCACAAGGCAGAGTTGAGCTTTCACAGGAAAGAAGCAGGTTGTTATATTTAAAATAAAAATTAACAAGAGAAGGAGAGAAGACAAAATCCTACATTTCAAGCTCTAAACCGAAGTCTAATTAACAAGGATTAGAATGAAGAACACTTTACATTTGCAGACTGGGGTTCCTGGCATATTTTTCTGCAGTATTTGCTGCAGATCATCAGTGGGAGTGAAAACACCCTACTAGTCCTGGTCTAGTCCAGCAATTCCAATCTTCATCAAGGAATGTTACCACTAGCACAGTTTAAGATGGCATTTTTGAAATCAACCTAAAATAACAATAGGCAATATTTTAGCACTGAAAAAAAAAAAAATCTCCTCAATCAATGCTTTGATCACAGAATACACACATTTCTTAAAAGAGCTTAAATTGGACACAAAGCAGAAATTGTGTTGCTGCAAGAGGGTCAGGGTCTTGTTTATATGTCTCCTCCAAGAAATGACCCTTCTTATAGAAGACTGACCCTATTTCCCCCCCTTAATATAGATAGCATAGATTCCCCCCCTTGCACCTAGGTATTCCTCTGTGCTCTCGTGTCCAATTAGAGAAAAGGTCAGTCCAAAATAAGTATAACTTATGTTTATAAGGGCTGACAAGAAGATGGTAGGGGATGGTATGAATGCAATCATATTAATTCTGGGTAATGCTTTTCCACACATTAGCAACTCAGCTGTTGTGCTCTGAATGAGAATTAAAATAAGAACTGTGAACTTGTGGGATTAAGAAAGAAAACAGTACATCCAATGGCAGAGAAAGTATAAATGCAGTGCACCCCAACAGTACTCTAATATTACCAAAAGTACCAATACCCGAGGAAAGCAGCTGTTCACATCACCAGCAATGCAGTGCAGTTGTGGTCCTGGAGGAAAGCAAGACGTTTACCAACAGATTTCTAAAGACAGCATTGATTCCCACAGTGAGTGCTTTTGTTCCCTGATGCCCTGCTGCCAGGCACCCCTTGAGCATGCATTCTCTCTCATCTAGGTTCTCTTAAGTTCTCTTTTCCCCTCAGGGGGCTGTCATTGTTAGTATTGCAATGTCCACTCTCTTTCAGTTCTTGGTCGGCTATAACCACTGAAGCAAAGCACGAGCAAGGCAATCAGAAGTGCCCCTGTGATTATTACTTTTTAGGTTTTGACAAGACGTTGAGAACAACAAGGGAAAGAAATGCTGCTTCTCATCATTTCTACCTGCACAAATGCTCTGATCTTGTCAGCAGCTTCTTTTACCTCAGCAAGACAGGCATCTACTGTGAGCTAATTTGTGATCCAGTTACTCCAGGAAGCAAAGGGAGAGGCCAAGCTTCCCCACTGTAGTCTTCTTAATAGCTTAGAAGTTGTGGTTTTTTTACATCCACAGACTGTGTCTGTGCTTTGAGATATCACTAACAAAGGAAACATTAAAGTAACTTATTTTTCAGCTCTGTACCACGTTTTCAGGGGTGACCAAAGTAGATGCTTAGGGAAAGAGTATGAGAATCTTTCCATACATCTTTCTATTACTTATTCCACTCACAAGTGAGCACTATTAACAATATTCTACAGAAAGTTATTGGGTTTTGTTTTGCTAAAATACTGCCTTGCAATGTCTTGTTTTCCCTCTGCTTATTTCTAAGGAGAAAATGAAAATTGGTCCCTCATTATCTTCTCCATAGCTCTTGTGACAATTAACACTTATTTTTTCCCATTCAGTTGTCTCTTTCCGAAGTTTTATCTTGTTTTTCTCCCAACCTCTGGTCATAATTCACTTCACCTTATCTAAGTCTTTCCACATTCTATTGTATCCATTTTGAGGTTAGAACAGCATTTAACAGGCACGTCATCAACTACACAGTGGCATAGCACAGTTGATTTGTTGCCTCTTCTTTTCCTAAGGACTCCTATCTTTCTCTTTTATTATTTGACCAGCGGTGAACATCATGTTGGTCTTTTCACTGAACTTTTCATCATGACTCTAGAGGTTCTTTCTGAAGTGCTTTCTTTTCTGAAGTGTTGCCATTCTCATTTGTCATGTGCTGAAGTGCTGGTTTTATGCCATGTGTTAAACTTACTGACTTTGAATTTTACATGCTTCCTTACTATACAATTATTCAGTAATATGAGATTCTTTTGCATCTTTTTGTGGCACCAAGGACCTGTTCTGAAGTTGCTGAAGGCAGCATAACTAGAGGGATTACATTTCTAAGGCACTTTCCCAGCACTATTGACTGAACATTTCAGTTATTTTCTGAGCGCTGTCGAGGAAAGGACAATGCAGCTGCGCTTAGCTCTACTCATGTGTGTTATAACAGCAGGGGTGTTCACACCATGACTGATTACATATGGAGCATTTGAAAAAATGGAACATCATTTCACCTGAAAAGATGAAATACAGGTTAGCATAATGTACTTAAGATTTTTATAGAGTACTGCATGTGAAAGAAATGGCAGGAGTCTGGGAACCTGATCTGCTTATAGGTGTAATGGAAAAGAAATATTTCCTAATGCTTCCACTAGTGACACCTAAAGATGGAGATGCTTAAGAATTCCTATAGCAGAAATCTATTAGCTAGAGCAATCTGCAAGGTAAATACTTGGTATTTAACTAGGTAACAAGGTCCAGGAATGAGATTTTGATTCCTCTAGTTAAAGGTGAGAAGATTTGAGAATGTAGATACCAAATTATTTAGTGAATAGACATAAATGTGTACAGAACATACATTTTTTTAATAGAACGGATTGTGGCTTCACCCCAAAATGACATTCTGTTGTGCACCTGGAAGTCATCAAAATGATGGACAAAAAAGCTTGATACAAGTAATGATGAATACACTTAGAGCTGAATCATGGAGTTGGAGAATACCCCACCGAAATAAATGTTCCATAGCAACTAAAATATCACAGTCAAAACTTGATAATAGGAAAGTATGTGAAATGGGAAATGTGGAAGTAGAAAGCTTGATGGCATGAATGATGACAATATTAAAGGCAAAGCACATGGGTAAAGATGTGCTAGAAGGAAGTTGCAGTAATTTGTGGTAGTTTCCTTTCAAAGTCTGCCTGTCTCACTTACCAGGATCTTTTGGCCTCTTTAGCCACGAACATATTTCTACATACGGTGCTCAGGTTACTCAGGTAATTTTAAAAGCAGCAAATTCTAAAATTTCAGTATCCAGTGGTTTGAGTCTGAAGATTGACCTCTGCAACTCTCCTTCTATAAAACACACATCTCAATTCCAGGTACCAAACACTTCATTATTGTTTACTTGGCTTGAGCACACTGTAGTCAGGTAAAGGACCTGATCATCCCTTTCGCATTTTCATTTGGTTTATAGCTCATTTACACTACAAGCATCTTGACTTTTTTTCTTTTGTTCCACCCCTTATTTATTTGTGTCAATGAATTCCATGTTTAACTTCCTTGCAAAGATCACAGCCTGGAGCCTTCTGTTTCGACTCAATCAGTCCCATCCCAATAGATGAACCTGAGAACAATCACAGCAGTGATTTTAAAGCAACTCAGGGAAGTGTTTATTCAGAAATACTGCTGTTTGACTAAAGGAATTCCATCTACACTGACGAAAAAACATTTGCAACTACAGCTGGCACTACCAGAAAATGGAAAAAAACCCCTGACATCTTGCATTCTACTTGTATAAAAGACACATCTAAATGAAATGTAGGTATAATGAAGTGTATATGTGCAAGTAAGAGAGTTATCAGATGCATACAGAATGGTCATTGGGTCTTCAATATTGACCATTTCACTTCACAGACCCATAAGACACCACTGAGTTCCTTTGCTCTAGCATTGTTTGCTGCATACAATGTCACTGTTTTTGAAAGACTTTATGTACTAAACACTGACAGTTCCGAGTGTGGTGCAAAACAGACCGAGACACAACCATTCCCAGTGAAATATAGGCCTGGCAGAGAAGTTTTGTAACACCACCCTTACACATTCCAGCTCACTGCTTGTACTTGCAAATCCTGTTGAAGCTGGAGGAAGTGGGTGCCTCTGTCCTGGTATGAGCAGACTGGAAGATTTGATGGAGATAATCACTGTTCAGCCAGGAATCAAACTGCAAAGAGTGTGGGTGGAGAGACTGCATGAAGTTTCTTTCTCCAGGAAAGAATGGCATCCTAGTTCTGGATCCCAGTGGTTAAATTTAGAAAACTGACCACAGCAAAACTGGAGCAGTGACACCTTTCTGGTAGGATTCTTACAGAGTTCAAAGGTGTTGTATAATTAAGACTTAATTACACTTAAAGTGGACTGCAATATCAATATGTTCCACACATACTTGTCTATACACAAATAAGAATGTAAAAAATTATTGGCGATAGTTTTTGTTTAAGCCCATTTTTCTTACATCCATTTTCACTGCAACATACACAAAAATTCTTACAGAGTCCATTCAAGATCCCTAAAGGAAAGCATAAAAGTTTAAATAAGTGCACAGTAAAGAGCCAGGATTTCTGGTGAGGTTTACAGAAGTACGTGCTTCAGATGGGGATTATTCTTGCAAAAAAATAGGTAGCTGACATCTGGTCCACAGCATAATTTGGCAATACAGTGCGAGACTCAGGAGAAAGAGAAGACATAAGTACATATGCTGCTAGCACACAAGATTTAATAGCAACAGAAGGTAAAAGGAAACAGCTAAAGAAGAGGCAGAGAGGCAAAAAACTAAAAAAACAAAACCAAAACCAGAGGAGACATGAGTTTTCATAAGAAGCTCTGCCACTGTCTCCCTCTAGGGTGTGTACTTTCAGACACTTCTGCTCCCTGGCCCCGTTTGATGGGCAGGCTGACAGGCACACTCCTCAAAGCAGGCTGGTGCTCTGGGCACTTGGACACAAGGGTATGTATTTGGAAAGACCAAGCATGTGTGTGAGGCTAGTTACTGAACGCTGGATAGAGAATTAACAGTCTAGGTTGAAACACAGCTTTTAATAAGTAAAAAGGCATCACACAAGGTTGAATAAATGTTTAGGATTTTGTAGTGTTTTTTCAAAGAAGAAAACAGGGTTTCTACCAACAAATAGGAAGTGAAACAGCTGGAAAAAAGCTTAACCAGACTTACAATTAGTACTACAATGAGAGTGTAATAGTGAGAAAGTTCTTTAAACTTTCAACACAGTTGTTTCTGAAAACAATGCATGTACAATGTGTGTGTGTGTGAAGATACTAATAGCCATAAGTGTGCACAGAGGAGCAATAAGCCTGTAATCCGTATGCAGACGTTTCAGTACATGCTTCTGTTTGGAGCCCCTATTACACAATCCAAAGAACACATTTCTATTTTTGTTGCTTGAGCTTTTCAGGATTTCTAGTAAGGAAGGAGGGAGGGTGTGGGAGAATATGTGTATAGTCAGACAGACATTAGCAATACACTGTCATTTTTACAGTCACTCTATTTTGAAAGGCACTTGAACAACTTTGCTACTGGAAGCCCTTGAAATCTTTGTCAGGAACCTACTGAAAGCCTAAACTACTGCATAACACTAGTGTATAATGAATGACATTATGATGGGATTTCTTGGCTGCCCGAATGTTCTGTTTTTGAAAGCCGAATCAAAGAATGAGTTTTCCACTGCATTTTTTCAAGCTTCCTGAAAACAGAATCACAGAATCTTCTGAGCTGGGAGAGACCTACAAGGATCATCATATTCAGCTCCTGTCCCTGCACAGCATCATCCCCAAGTGTCACACCATGCACCTAAGAGCATTGAAAAAACCTTGAGCTGTGTCAGGCTTGGTGCTATGACCATTTCCCTGGGGACCTTCTTCCAGTGCCCATGCATGCTCTGTGTCAAGAACCTTTCTCTAGTATCCAACAAGTCCAGCCCTAGCTGAAGATGCATTTTAAACAATATTTGTTTTACTAATGCAAAATTAGGCAATAGTTATTAGACAGTATTTATTTTACTAATGCAAAATTAGGCAATGGTTACCTTGGGTTTTAATCACAGGTCTTCTTTGTTTCCCTAATATTTTTTGTCTTTCGGTTTCTATCTTTTCGGTCTCATCAATGACTTTTTTCTGCCACTGTTTTAAACGACTACAGTTTCCAGCATAGAAAGAACCATTAAAGCATCTGATTTCAGCTCTTGGAGGGAAAAGATTATAGGACACTACTCACTCCCCCTATCTGAACTAAGTCAATAGCCTTAACACAAAAGCACCCTAGCAGAGTCTTTTTTCATTTGATTTGAAGACATCATGGGATTAAAACATTGCTGCTTCCCTTAGTTTGTTCCACAGGGGTCTATACCTCCCAATGGTGAAAATGCATGCCCTGGTTTTATTTGAATTGCCCTAATTTTTTTATCAGTGATTTTATATTCACCTTCAGTCATTGACTGAAACAAGTTAATACTAAGGAACCCTCCTAGCTGAGCTTCTATGCAGCTGTGACTCCCCACTGACAGCTCATTTTCCAGTTCTATTTAACAAGACAGTTCTTAATCCCTTTAAAAATCTCTTTACTGATACTTCATAATCATATTTTTGGCAGTCAAGGTGTTATAACTGACTAATAAAGCACCTAACTTCTGTTCTTTGATTTAGTTTTTTGAATCCAAGTTCTAATGATATGAATGAACAAAATCATGCTTCCTTGACAATACTTCTATCCATAAGGTTTCCTGGTCTTAATTAGATTTTCACCCTTTTATGTTTAGCCTTGTTTCCTACAGAAATAAGACTCTGTCTACGTATTTGCTTTCTTGTTGATCAATCTCATGAAAGGAACAATGAGCTCACCAGCAATTTCAAACCTATTTGGCAAGGAGGAAGAGATTTCAGAGATTTCAGGTTTCTGGGTTTTTTTGTTTTGTTTTTTTCTTTTAATGGTATAAAAAGAAAAAAGACATTTTAAAGCACCCATGAACTCTACTTATATTAGACATCAGATATGGCTGATTTGGAGGGCTTGGCTTTCCAGTTGTTTCATTGTTTCTGACATTCACATGGTTTGCTGCTGATTCATTATATCCATTTACAACTATGACTTCTTGCCTGGGATTCCTGTGGGACTAACTAACCAATATGTAACTCGGTAAACTACATGAAGCCCAGATTAAATGCCAACTGGAGGGTTCTTCTATAATTCTAGAATACCTCTGACAGCCTCTTTCTTTTTCTTTTTAATTAGTATCCTTTAACCAAAGAACCATGGAATCACACTGGCTTGAAGGGAGATCCAAAGCTCATTTGTCTAATGAAGCCCTAGTTAGAACAGGGTGTTCAGAGCTGTGTTCAGTTTAGTGTATCTTCAAGGATAACATGCCACTCCCTGTCCAGACAACTTTTTCAATGTTTGACTACTCTCATAGAAATAATTTTTCATTACACTGCACTGGAACTCCCTGTGGTGAACCTCCCATTTCTCTCTGTGTACCCCTGAGAAGTCTGGCTGCACTTTCCCTATAACGTCCCAATAAACTATTACAGGCAGCAACCGGACCTCCCTTTAGCTTTTTTGAGGCTGAACAAAAACATTTCTTCCAGCTTCTCCTTGCACATCATCATCTCCTAGTGGCCCTTCATAGACCCACTTCAGTGTGCCTTTTGTGTACCCCAAACAGCACTCCAGATTTCACACGTGCTGAACTCATCAGAAGGATGGCTGCCCTCAATCCCCCTGCTCAGTTGTTGTCAATAGTCAAAGACACCCAAAGATGCTCTTGGCCTTCTTAGATTGCAGGAAACACTATTAGTTCCTTTTAAGGTGTTGTTCACTAGGACTCTCAGGTCTAAAAAGAGCATCTATGCATTAAGACTTCTGGGCAAAGATATCTTGGGTTTCTGATCTTAAATATTGCTTCTTTTATTGCTCTCTTAGGAGCTTTTTAATCAATGGACTGGAAAGTGCTTTGTTATTATGATATATGAGTATATCCCACCTTTTTGAAAATATGGAAATTAAAAGTTATTAAATATTATTGTTTTTCATAATAGTCTGGCTGTTTAAATCTTAGGGTATCCTGGTGTGGTACTGGCATTTCTTTCATTCCAGATATAGCTTAACTATATTAAAATTTATACTTTGAAATTGCTATTGCCTTCCCAATTGTAAGTTATAGGAAGTTGTCCTGCTATGTTTAGATTCCCTTTTCTATTTATTCCTTATATTTATAGTTCATTATAAATACCAATCACTATTAAACTGTAATTTTTGTATTTGTCAGATATTGTAATAGTCCTTGCTATTTCTTCTTGAACAAAGCTGCCAACTTGTGTGTCTTGAGAGACAAAGTCATCAAACTGTGAATTGTAATTAAAAAAAGCCCATTTTGAGTACATTCCTATTTCATTTGTATTTTCTGCCTTCATGATCACATGCCTTGATCTTGACTACTGATTTTGTTAAGATACTCCCAAACCTTTTAGTAGTCTCTTATATGCTGGACTTCTCACCAATTTCATAATTTTCTTCTTGAAGGTATATTACTTATGGCTACTGATTGAATTGGATTTTTTACTCTCTTTCCCTTTGGCTGCATTTCATCTGTGTGACAGTCATGTAGTAAAGAAGTAAAAACCACAGGAAAGAAGAATATATGACAAGAAAAAATTACTGAGGGAGCATCAGCCAGGCTGACTAGCTAGCAGCTTCAGGCAAGAGAAGAGAACCTGTCAACCTCTTCATCATTGTGCTAATAATAAAAAGAGAGTTCACACAAATAGCCTTCTTTATAGTAGAGCTTGAAACAAGCCAAACTAAAAGAAGAAACTGATATAGTAATTACAGGAATGTAGCCAGTAAGAAGATATTTTGGGGCACTTTCTCTCTCCACTTTTCACAATTTGGGGAGTTTGGGATTTTTTATATATTTCACCCTTAAAAGAAGAATCTTAGAAGTCAATTCCTGTTTTTCTTCCCCATCAAGAATCTGAATGTCTGGCAAAGTAGAGTTCTGAGTAGAAAGGAGTACACCCTCTCATGTGGATTTTTTTCAGGATTATTCATATTTCAAGAGTTGCAAGAAATAAACTGTCAGACAACACTAATCATCTGGAACATGTTTTGAACAACACTGTAAGGAGTTTCATGCCTTTTCTGTGAACTTTCAGTCATCTTTTCTGTGACAAAAGTTGTAAGAAGGGGATGGATGCTTTCATCTCAGATTATTTTCTTTGCTTTTCTTCCTTCAGTTGGTTTCTCTCTTTATTTCTGTGCAGACTTCAGAATTCCCCAGGAATAATTTTCAAAGCCGAGTAAGCATTTCAAGATACTCTTTGGTTTGCAAGTAGTATAATGACAGTTGCCCTATTTTAGACAGAAACTGTCATCCTGATTCCTTTGCGTACATTTACCCTTTGAGTACAGCCTTACTCATATCCATATGACATGCACAACTCCTGAAACATCCCAGCTCAGCTATTATCAAGACCTGTATTTTCCGACTGATACAGATCTAAAAATTTTTCAGTAAGAACTTCTGGATGTCCATAAGGCCTCTAGATATCCATTTTCCTTATGCAAATTAATTGCAAGATAATTGCAAAACAGCCTCTTAGGAATGCATAACCTCTCTATCCCTCCCACTGCCCCCAACACACATACATGCACAACTGTTAATTCCCACTCATTCCTGCCCAGTAACACACTTTGCTTTGTGACTGGCAGAAAGTTGGAATTCTTTACAGATTTTGTGCAAAGGAAAGACACCGGATAAGAATCCCATGCAAGGGAGATGTTACAATGTGATTTCACACGTTACTGGACAACAGAAAGTTCATGAGGTTAATGCAAGACACAAATCAATAAGAAATGAGGTTTTATTTTGTTCCAGCTTTGATGGAACCGCTTGTCAGATGAGAAAATATGTTCTGTGGCTGCTTAATATAGGGTTCAGCAGAGTACCAGCAACACATAGGCTTGCTAAGGCATTGACTCATATGTGAAATCTTACTGCAGTGGCTGAAAAGAAATGTTGCAGGTAGTGCAGAATGAGATAGGGCTAGAAAGGGAACATATAGGACAGGACAGCAAGAAAACAAAGATTTAGCTGGCATGTGATAGACATGTTGTGCTCTTTTTACCATATCACAACAGAGGACAAAACTTTGCCCATGACCAGTACAGGGTAAGTGATATCCCTGTGTTTCAGCAAACACCTTTCCATCAGTACATATCCCTTAACTCCCTTCCCAATAGGTTAAATGTATTGGAACTGTGCTTGTCTCAAATAAATCTTAGCCCCTGTATCAAACCTTTGGCCATTCC
Organism: Origma solitaria; assembly: GCA_013397895.1. Taxonomy (NCBI): domain Eukaryota; kingdom Metazoa; phylum Chordata; class Aves; order Passeriformes; family Acanthizidae; genus Origma; species Origma solitaria. The sequence continues at coordinate 604,899 of VZRL01001308.1, read as the reverse complement.
TCAAGTCAAGAGTGCTGAGACCTCTTGACTGAAATTTAGTTGGCAACACAATGCTCAGGACCTCACACCTACACATCAATAACTCCCAACAAGAGCAACAGCTGCAGCAAAGATTATGGTGCTGATTACTGAGCTTAGTGACCTCTCACAACCTGGCAGATACTGGTGTATATAATATATGATTCAGTTAAGGTCAAATTTCCCCCTCATAGGCTTGCAAACTTTAATGGCAGTCTCCTTTCCACTCTCCCCTGTAGATGGATAATCTATGGGCACAGAAATTAATAAAAACAATCCACAGGGATTTTAAAAAGACACAAGCAAGGGCTTCCTGGGAAGGAATTAAATCTATGACACAATTGTTTAAAAACAAGAGTAAAAAGAAAATACGGCATTCTGCAGATAATGGGGACAGTTCTCTTTCAAAAGCTGCTTTAGTCATCAATGTTGGCAGAGCACATCAAAAAAGGGGAAAGGAGTCAGACAAAACATTTGAAGTAATGGAAAACTGGAAATTTCAATCCTTACTAGCAGGCAGCAAGCTACTCACACATGATAAATTACAGGGGCAGGAATAGAACAAGAGGCTAGAATAGACTTCTGAAAATTTAATATAACTTAACGTACCACTCTCTATTAACATAACATCCAACATGTAGATGCAGAAATAGAAAAAGACAGCTGTAGCAACATTAAAAAATTAGCTCATAGATGACTGGACAGAAAAGCTTTTGCAAGTCTTTATATCCTCAGGGTGCTCTCCTACAAAATATGGGGAAAGACACATAACTGTGCTCCACACCAGCCAACAGCCACCTCAGCAGACTCAGTTCTCATATTTCAAGTGAAATAAAACTTAACAGTTCAGGCCTAGGGGAGCAGCTTTCTGCTTCTGATGTGTCACAGTGTCATGTTTTGTAAGCACTGCAAGGTACTGGGTATGTTGTGAGAGGTTCAACATGAACATTGTCAAAATCAGCATGCTTGGTGCACCTCTGCTGCCTCTGCCTGGGGCCACAGGAAAGCAATGGCCTTATCTGAGCATCCTTCTTGACCTGGCTTACTTTGCAGCTCACGCTGAAGAGGAACATGAATGTAGCTTCTATATAAACAAGATGGACAGTCATAAAGATTTGACCTGAACATGAGCTGGGCATGCGCTTAGCTCATAGCAAAGAAAGAGTTCACAATCAACACCTAGAAAATCACAGGATATGCTGAGTTGGAAAGGACCCATCAGGATCATTGAGTCCAACTCCTGGCCCTGCCTACACAGTGATAAGCCTCAGTCTCAAAGCTGTCCCAAAACATGAGAATTCTGCAGTCAGATAAAAGCATATGACTGAGATGCCCTGACAACAAGGATCTGAGGATCTGAGAGGTATTAGTATTAATACTTCTATCCCACAACATTCACATTCAGGATCTCAGAGTTTCTCTCTTAGATAGAATTGTATCCCCATCTCCTTGTCTTTGTTTTTGATAACTAATATCTTGGAAGATACAAACTTCAATCCAAAGTAGTTTTTACCAAAGTATCCATGCAATAATCCCTCTTCCCTAGGCCTGCTAGCTGCAAGTTGTCATTACTGGCTTAATATGCAGTCTGGAGTTAGTAAATCAGCAAAAAGAGCCAGGAAGAAGTCTTTCAGCTTACACATCCAAGGTAAAAAGGTCCTCAAGAAAGCACAGCCTGAGACAGAATTTTATTTAGGCTCTTTGTTGCTTACCTGCTTCTACAAAATAAAAGCATATTTGATTAATACCTTTTAACTAAATATTTAAAAATTTTGCACCAAGATGGATAAGTGTAATTTGCTGCATTTAGGAAAAAAGTATACCTAACTGCTGTGAGAAAAATAGAATATTTGAATTCTGCACAAGTCAATATCCTATGTTTTTATTTTAAATTATTTCTACAAAAATAACGTCTACTTTCTCAGAAATCAAAAATCTAAGAGATAAGTACCAATAACCCTGTTCTGAAATTAAGAGCAGACAGCAGCAACTGCCTGAACTGCAGGGAAGGCAGCATTGTGTATTATACAGCAAAGTCATCCTGAATAACACTGATCCCATGAGTAGTGGTCATTATGCCCTTGCTTACCAAAGGTATTTTATGACTTTGAATCTTCTCTTCTTATAAGGATTGCAGAGTTGAGTAAAGGCAAAGCCTTTGAAATTTTCTAACAAAAATACTTAGCATATGTAGACATTACTACGCACACAAGTATGTATTATATTATATGGCAACAGATATTTTGAGACATCTGCTAGCCTAAAGTTTTCTTTTTTCCCAAATTGGTGTCAGCCAAGTGTGATGCTAGCTTCTTTTTAGTTTGGCTGGCTGTTCTCAGAGAATGAGTTCTTTAGTCTGATTGATCTAGGATACTAGAGAATGCCAGGCAAATGTGACCCAGTATATCAATTCTATCAGAGTGAGAAAGAAATTTGCTTCAAAAGAAAAACAAAAGGATCAGCACAAGTGGTTTTACATTGTTTCCCAACTTTTATGCTTAATGGCTTAGAAGCTGGGAAATGCTTTTCTACCTCTGTAATCCAAAAGAAATTCTGCTTCTAAATATGGCAGTCTTGAAACAAACCTGCCTTTGCAGCAATAACTTTCACTTGGGACCATATTTGTTTCTCTGTTGATGCAGCATAAAACCCAGCCTGATAACTTCCTTTTTAATGTTGCCTCTGAAATACATGCTGCTAGCTACTAATTAAAAAATAGGAAAAGTTAGTAACAGAAGAAATGAGAAAGGAGAAAAAGGGAGAAAGTATGAGTAGAACAGAGGGAGTAAACAGAAATAACAATAACTGTCATCTTCCTTTTCTCTATTTAGAGCATTTTATCTCCTTTCAATTTTGTTTAATGATATGGAAACACTTCCTGTGTCTCCTCAATTTTGACATTAATATTTGAATCACACAAACAGGATCCACTTTTCCATCATTACATGGAAATATTAGCCACCCTGTAGTGAAGGTTGCAGCCAGCTTCTATTAGAAGGCTCTATTCAGCAATCTTATTAATTTGGCAAGGAAAATTAGTCTGGCATGAAAATGCGTGTGCATACTGTGAAGGATCAGAAGGTCTGTAAAAACACTGAAGAAGAGCTATCAAATGTCTTTGCAGTGGGTGACTGTGCTGGTTTTGGCTGGCATAGAATTAGTTGTGTTCCCAGTGGCTGGTATGGGGCTGTGTTTTGTATTTGTGCTGAACACAGGGCTGAAAATATAGAGATGTTTTCTGTTATTGCTGAGCAGGGCTTGCACAGAGCCAAGGCCTTTCCTGCTTTTTGTGCTGCCACTCCAGTGAGGAGGCTGGGGGTTCATGGCAGGTTGGGAGGGGACACAGCTGGGACAGATGACGTGGGGTGACCAGAGGGATATTCCAGACCATCATGCTCAATATATAAAGTGGAGGGAAGAAGGGAGAAGGGGGGCACATTTGGAATTATGGTGCTTGTCTTCCCAAGGAACATCTGCATGTGATGGGGCCCTGCTCTCCTGGCAATGGCTGAGCACTGCCTGCCCTTGTGAAGTCGTGATTTAATCCCTTGTTTTGCTTTGCTTCTGTGCATAGCTTTTTCTCTCCCTACTAATCTGCCTTTATTTAAACTCATGAATTTTCCTACCTTTTACCTTTCCAGTTCTCCCCCTGATGCTGCTGATGTGGGCGTGAGCGAGCAGCTGCATGGGGCTGGGTTGCTGCCTGGGGTGAAACCATGGCAGCGACTCTCTGGTTGAAGTGCCCCAGCTTTCAGATCGACTTGTAAAGCAGGCAGAGCATTCTGCACTGCTCTCAGGCTTGGCACCATGCAAACTCATCATATCACACACATCCTGAGGTGACAGAAATGCAGGTGGCAGGGTCTGCAATCAAAAGGACTGGGGCCTCTTCTCTGTCTGAAGTCATGAGCGTGAAAGCTGTGGGGCCGCATATATTCCCAGGCCATCCAGATGTAGCAGCTTCCCCAAGTATCCTACCTAATTTGGAAAACAACCTTAATTTCCTTAACAGCTCACACCAAGATAAATTCTGCCAAGTCTACTGGCTGCTTCCTCCACTCTAATTATTATTTTCTCTACTGGATTACATCCCAGAAATTTACCTTATACAAGTTCATCAAGGCACTACGAATTTTTTTCTAATAACCATAATTTAAATTCTACATGACTATTTCTATATGTAAAAAACTACTGCTCATAAATTATTTTTAAAAGTATGCTGACTTCTGAAAAAAAGCACTAGAACATCAATTTGTTCAAATTTGTTCAAATTGATGTCCCATATTTCGAAAGAAGAAAAAGCACACACATGCAACACTGAAGATCAAAGAAGACCAGGGTTGTCTATGAATTAACTTTGTTCAAGTGGCAACATTAATACAATTATTACCTAAAAATACCGTATAACATTCACAATGTATTGTGACTTGAACCAGACATTATAGTGATATATCAAATACTAATTGTTGTGCACTTAGAGAGAAATAATATGTTGTATATGCAAATACAAATATGTCTGGCATTTTAAAAAATATATTCCTAGTATATCATAGGAAAAAATATTATGCTCTGATTTTTCTCAGTTATAAATATTTGTCCATGGTTTAATAAATAACAACCAAATAAACAAGGTTGACCCTTTCTGTGCTTTACAAATTTCAAGTACTGATAACAGGCACAACAACAGGCACCAGCAAATATTACTCTGTGATGAAGCAGATAAATCATATACAGATCACAATGTATATGCATATTCAGGCATTCATACAGATTGAAAACTAGACTGAAATCTTAAACCGAGATACCACTTTTTTCTTAATGTTCCTTCGAAGAGCAAAGTATTCACTGTAGGTTTAGGATGGAAAAAAGTAGCACAAGTAAAGATAAATTTCTGCTCTGGCTTCTCAGTTACAAAACTGAACAGACAGGTAGATACCAAACAGCTGAACTTGAAAATCCTATTGATCAGGGAAGAGATTGTGACTGAAAGATTAGATTATCTATTTAATACTGGGTTAATACATTTATCCCCCATGAATAGACGTTGGAGTTCTCAGTTACTCTAAAAATGTCAACTGCTTTACACATCCTGTGGGCAGAGCCCTCTCAGAATATCTTCATCTGTATACAATCACTCTGCACCACACACTGGACATGTCTGAGGCAATTTCATGGATTTCATACAAAACTAATACAATTAGTGAACTGGCCTATGGCTCTATTATCAGAGTGCCATGGCAGAAAGCAGAAAGGTGAATTGCCTCAGAGGCTGCTGCTGGAGACATATTTTCTACAGAGAATAGAAGTTGACAAGATACTTCTGTGCATTCTGGAAAGATCTGCACATCTTCTAACCTGTATTCATGAAAGAGGTTTGAGACATAACACGCTTTCTTTCCACACACAGAATGACTGCTTCAGGCTATGCCACCCTCTCCTTGACATGAAAGGAGGTGGCTTCCTCTGTTAAGGAGAAACTCATCTAACAGAGATACACTGGAATAGGCTTTACCTTGCTCTTCAAGTTAAAGAGCAAAGTACTCCAAAAATAATGAAGTAAAAATCTCAAAAATGTTTCTACCTGCACTCTGCTCATGGTTGGGCCATGCTTCTGCTAGTCATCAGGAAAAGATGTAAAAACAGTGAAATCACATGACTAAATGAATAAAAGAATACCATAATAGAATAGCTTGGACTGGAAGGGACCTTAAAGATCATCTAGTTCCAACCCCCCTGCCATGGACAGTGGTACATTTCCCTAGACCAGGATGCCCAAAGCCCCATTCAGCTGGTCGTAGACACTTCCAGGGATGGGGCATGGATAACTCGTCTGGGCAACCTGTTCCAGTGCCTCACCACCCTCATAAGGAACAATTTCTTCCTAATACATAATTTAAAACAACTCTCATTCAGTTCAAAGCCATTCCCCCTTGTCCTGTCACTACATGCCCCTGTCAAAAGTCACTCTACATCTTTCTTATAAGCCCTCTTTAAATCCTTTTTAAGACCTTAAATAATGAGGTCTCCCTGGAGCCCTCTCTTCTCCAACTCTCAGCCTATCTTCATAGGAGAGCTGCTCCAGCAATCTCTCCAAATTAAGCAGAGATTTTCAGTCCTAATACCCTGAGGCATCTGCCTCCTAAGAGGCATTTGTGGGCAAGCTCTACTGATGATTAGGACTTCATCTCCCAGTAGGTTTTGTGGTCTGTTTGGCTTATTTTGGTGAGGAAACAGGTCATGTGGCTGTTTTGCTCTTCTTTCTTGCATGTGCATATAGGTCTAAAAGAGTCACCTGGGGTGTGCTTTTTGTTTCTCCTCTCCAGCTGGGGACTATTTAATATATGCCTATTTTAATGAACTCACCCAATATGCATTAGCATTATACAGAAATGAAACAGCAACACTCACAAAAATCTGATTAATGATGGGGGAAGGCATGCAGCAGGTCTTTCCCTTAATGATAACGGCATGGAGCTGCCTGGTTTAGAAGGTTTATATCTTCGTTGTCATAGCATCTAAACATCTCATTTTGATTGCACCTACATTTCCCATGATGTTTATTTCATGAGGCACCAAGAATACTTACATAATATGTCAAAACTCCACAGTGTACCTAGAACTGTATTAAAGGCCAAAACCTAGGGTTACAAGCGGCACATAAAGAGATCAAAAGTGCTTGAGGATGTTTCCAGGGTCACATATCAGCAAGAAATGTGCTAAATAAAAACCCCAGCTGCTGTGTACTGCAAATTGTTTACTTCTCACTTGAAAAAAAGAAGAAAATAATAAAAATGTGACATACCAGTCTCACATGAGGCAGTTAAAGGGGCAATTAGTTAAGCTTAATTTTGAGCTTTGTTCAGATTGGAAAAAGGAAGGCTTAGGGGTGACCTAACTTCAGCCTTCCAGTACCTGAAAGGAGTCTACAGAAAAATGGAGGGGGACTTTTTACAAGAGCATACAGCGACAGGTCAAGGGGGAATGGCTTGAAACTGAAAGAGAGTAGGTTTAGATTGGATATTAGGAAAAAGCTCTTTAATGTGAGAGTGGTGAGGCACTGGAACAGGTTGCCCAGAGAACACATCCCTGGAAGTGTTTGAGGACAGACTGGAAGAGGCTCTGAGGTTTGGTTTAGTGGAAGGTGTCCCTGTCCATGGCAGAGGGGTTGGAACTAGATGATCTTTGACGTCCCTTCCAACCAAAACTATTCTATGAGACATTGACAAGTGCCTGAAAGGTTTTAATATCACAAAAACAACTGCAAATCGGAGACAATTCTCACTAGGAAATCTGGAAGCAGCCACTCTGTTTTCATAGAACCGTTGAGGTGGAAAAGGACCTCAGGAGATCATCTAGTTCTGCCACCTAACTCAGAGCAGGGACAGTTCAAGTAAGTTGGTCAGGGCTGTGTCCAGACATGTTTTGAGCATCTCTAAGGAAAAAGGTCCCACAGTCTCTCTGTGCAACCTGTTCCAGTATTTGACTTAGCTCACAGTAAAAGTTTATTTCTTAAATGTACATAGAATTTCGTATTTCAATTTGTCCTTATTGCCCCAGCTCCTGTCACTGGGCACTCCACTGAGAAGGGTCTGTCTCTTTCACCTTGAAATACCCCCCAAGCCTTCTCTTCTCCAAGAAGAAGAGTCTCAGTTCTCCTGAACGTAAGGTGCACCCACCCCTCCATCACCTTAGTGGCCCTTTGCTGGATGCGTTCCAGTATGTTCATGTCTATTATACTGTTGAGCCAAGGACTAAACCCACCACTCCTGAAGTGGCCTCACCTGAGAGGAAGTATCACCTGCTTTGACCTGCTGGCAGTGCTTTTCCTAAAGCACACTGGCTTGGGAAGATCTCAGAGTTTAGTTGTATAGTTGTGGTCAAGACCACACTGACTGGTTTCAGAAAGAGAACATGGGCCTGGAACTGTTTAACTTAATATGCATCTAAACTGATAATTCATACTACGGTTCATTTCCAGAACTATACTGAAGTAGTAGCAAGTTACCAAAAGTTGGAAATAAATTGGGAATTCACAGGAATGGCAGGGGTTTCAGGCATTCTACAAAGTACATCCCTTTGCATGACAAAAAAATTAAAGAAAAACTGCTTTTTTTTTCCCGGTAAACACCAGTTTTTTTCAGAAAGTGAAGGTGTGGGGAAGACACTAATGTTCAATGCTTTTTATCTTTTCTGTAGACAAACATTTTTCAATACCACTTAAAGGTGCTCTATACATATTCAATTTTAGCAGGCTCTCAAAACTAATTGTAAGAAGTCTATGACTGTTTTAGTATGATAAGATGCTGGCAATGATTTGTTAAACAGCACTCCTTTGGCAAAAAAAAAAAAAAAACCAAAACGAAAAGCAAATCTCTGTTCAGGATATTATACCTCATTTTGTTATCTCATGCCTTAAACAATGCTGTAATCAGTTCACATACTGCACAGCCAAGTCCATGTAAGAATCAAGTATATTAAGTTATCCTTCATCTTTAGCATAAAACTGTTATGAGTTCACACACTTTACTTCTCATTCCTATTGGTTATTCACTATTTTTTTCCCTCAACAAGAACAGAAGATCCCAAGAATCTTAGATTTAAAACATGCTGCAATTTACAGTCCCAGAGTTCGTAAGAAAAATGAGATCTCAAGTATTGAGAAACTTATCTAGAACAAATAAATCAACTAAAGTAGGTAAAACAGAGACACATCTGAGAACATAATAAAGGAACTGGAGAACAGGATTTCAATATGCAAGAAAGAACATCGTTTTCCTAATCTCTATATGATCTTTTCTGTATTGGTATGAAAGTCAATCATTTCTAAATCTGCTTTTCCTGAGGCAGGAATTGCGAATATACCTTCCACACAATCCATTTACGGTCCGTAACATAAAAAACTGGGCACTCATCTCTAACAGACAGATCTAAAAAAAATTGAGGCTTTGAGTGCATAAGAAGCCTGACAGCAGGAGAACGTGGCGGGTCTAAGGATGACCCACAAAATGCCATGCTTTCATATTAAGAGACAGCCCAAAACCAAGAATGTGTTTGATTTGTTCTGAGACCCGAGAACACAAAAAGCTGAGTTCTGGTTGCACGGTAGACACTTCTTCCACTTGAAATCCAGAGCCATCTTCTGCCAATACATTCTTAAAAGACAAGATCACTCTTTCTAACACCTAAGGTCAACAGTGAAGGTTTTCACAAAGATTCATTTGATCCTGATGAGATCCTTAAATCTTCCTAGGCTTCCTCTATGGACAGCAATGAGAAATGAACTGTACCTGAAAGGTAATAGAGCACAGGAACCCACTGCAGCAACTCTGCACGTATGGAGAAGACCCTCTTGCTACATTAACTACAGACACAGTCCAACAAGATCATCCATAATAGATGGCAGTAGTCAAGAAGGACGAAGGACAGAAGCAAATATTATAATGGCATTGATCCTGAACAGGCAGTAATAAGAGCACTGGCCTGACCATGATGAGATGTAATCTCCAGGGCAAGGTCAGTTATTAACTAAGAATATCCGTAAGTTTGTGAGTCTGAATAGCCTTTATGAATAAGCTTTTTTCATGACGGACTTTTATTCACAGCATTTACCCAGGATGCAAGAGACTGGGTTCTAGGTATCTTTAAAGGGATTCAGGTCTGTTATCTCCTGCACCAAACAGTCATATTAGAAAACCAACAAATAAAAAAAGCACAAGCAGTCACAATCCAGTCCTTTTATTGTTCCAGAATCAGTTACTGGCCCCAGCCCTCCTGCTTTCGCTATACAGATCTCAACATGTCCAAAAGCATATGCAAAATGGTAAACCTAGGACAGATTTGCAGATCAGCTCCACATCCAATGCTAGTAAATTCAAGGAGATTAATGACCATATGATTTAAAGTTTTCTTCATGTATAGAAAGGGGTCATATGCCCAGAATACAGCAGACTGGACCTAGTAGTTATGGCTTACTGAAGTATATTGGCAAATCACAGCTATAATTGAAATTTTACCTGCATAAAATAGATTTTAAGAGCTCTGTGAAAAGGGGAAACAGAGAGTTACTAGCACCATCTCTTCAGAAGAAAGTCATTATTTAATCTAAAAAGCTAATTGCTGAAACTTTCCCATATACTATGATTTTATTACTTCACATTGCATTTAAACTCTTCGGCAAAATAAAAAAAAGGTTCTTTCTAAGCACACAAGGTAAATTCTAAACCTCTCCTCTGCAGAATACCAGATGATCTATCTTAATGAAAGTGATAGGAACTTTTCCAAAACACAGCATCAATTCATAATGCCAAACTAAAAGGAAAGGATCTATACAGGCCTTAAAGATCTGCTGTACACATAAAAAGATTATCCCTGTCTCAGTCACACAGCTTGTCAATGGGCCTCGTTGTATTATTCAACAACTACAAGAACAATGCAATTCTTTCAAAACCGTAAGAATGTGAAACGCAAGAATAGATGGTAAAATTTTCCTGGCATATTATAGCTTCAAAACTCCATGTAAGCATCCTGTGATCTAGATAAAAAATAATTTCCAGTTACAAGTTTGGGGTTCTGCAGTGTTGGAGAGCTAAGTTTCCCAAGACCAAGGGTAAGCCAGCAGGAAAACTTAAGTCTTTTTGCCCAGTGCTGGTAGAGCGGACAGTATGAGAGCTCCAGTACAGTGGATCTGAACACACTGAAGGTGATGTATTTACATTCACTTAGGGCACAGAGTCTTTAACACATTTTTCTTATATGAAACTGAACAAATAGGAGGGAAACTCCTTTCCATGTCAGCAATGGTCAAGAACTATAAATAATGTGATCATCACTTTGTAGAACACACATACACAGAGCCTTTTCTACAGACAGCAAAGCAAGAGCAAAAACCACAAGTTACAGAAAATGGGCTTCAATTTAATTTCACTGCATCATAAAGGACTTCCCAAAATGCAATCAGTCATTCTTGAGATAAAATATTTGAATGATCCCTTTTATACTCTGTGTACTTATTTGTATCTCACAATCCCAGTAGTGCAGATTAGTCAACTGCAATGGTACTTTGCGAAAAAGCGACAGATATGATGAAAAATGCAGTCACGAAAAGGAGCTGACCATAGTCACTTGTATTCATACAAGCTCTGCTGTGTTTCTTATTCATTAATGAACAAAAAAATTCAGAAGTTTGTTCTTATTTTTTTTCTCCCTTTCTTCTTCTCTCTTTGTGAGTTTCTTTTAAACTATTATTGACTGTTGGTCATCTAAAGGAAATGTCTTGCAGAATAAGCATCTGTGCATCCAGCCTGTTCATGTTACATGGGCAGAGACAGCAAATTTTCTGCATTGAAAATTTCCTGCCAATGAAACACCTCAAAAATGTCTCCATGAAGGGGAATGAGGCCATCATCAGACTTGCTAATTGGACATTTCAATGAAGTATATTGGAATGTGCGCCCACACAATTTGCCTGTCCTAAATACATGTAGCAAGAAGGTCACATGCTACTAGAGAAAAGTTTTAGTAGGGTGTGGAATATGCACTTCATTGATCATAGCACTATTTATAGATATTAAAATCAAGAACAAAGCCATAAGCTGTGTCTGGACATCATGTTATGCAGTTTAAATCAGTTAGCACAAGATGCAATAGAAGTTCCTTTATATAATGAAACATAGCATGATTGCTTAGTTATCTATATCTGGTAAAACATAAAAATTGAGCTGGTAGAATTTCACACCTAAATAAAAAACTGAGAGCTGCTTTACTAAAAAAAAAAAAAAAAAGGCTAATTAAAAAATTCTAGACCAGACAACGGTTTCTTGATTTGAGGATATGATAATGGAAATATCTATGTAGCAAAAAAAAGCATGATAGCAATCATAAAACACTGTCAAGTTTAACACTGAGAAATTCTTGCTAAATAGGATATTTGGCATTGAAATGAACTTTTAATGAAATAATTGTAATAAGATAAGAAAAAAATACAAGACTCAACCCCATCTTATTTTAATATTTCAGATAACCTCTGCCTCTTCTCTAGATACTGCACTTACATGGGTAATGAAATTCATAAATTAATCCTTTAGATGACATGTTTGTCTTCTGTTTAATCTACCCTTAGTATTAATCTATTCACTTTGTATCTCATACCGCTGAAATATTTCAGTTTTACTTCCTTCATTTAATGCATTCTAGTCAGGAACCTCTTTTATCACTTACCTATCAATACATTACTGACTTTGTTTCTAATGCAACTCTTGTTTCACATTAAACCTAGTTCAATATCAGAGTCAGTTCTATCACAGAAACTGATACAATTTCTCTAGCTCCCCTTATACAATCCATTTCAAATTTACCGTTTTGTACTCTGAAAGAAAAATTGTTCAGTGTTTCTCTTTAGAAGGAATTAAATTCTTTATCTCTCACCACAGCTTTAAGCCATGCAACCTTCTGAAAGGTCATTTTGCACAAAATCTGGAAAAATTTTTTTGGTAATCCTGAAAAGGTGTCTGATAATAATCAAGGTACAAGATTTCAGGAGTTTCATTAAATTATTACTGTTTCACTCTTTTGTTTAAAAAGGTGCGGTTTTATTGTGGCTTTTTTTTTAAAAAGCAAGATATAAAATTAATTCCAGTACCTCTGAATCTCTTTAATATGATTAATAGCTAGTAAATATTCTATCACTCTCAATTGTCTCACCAATACTCTCTGATGCCCTTGTGTTCGAACAGAATTCTCCATTGCCCACCTCTATGACAGTTCAAAGCGTCAACCTAAAAAAGATGTCATAGATATTCAGTGAAATATTGCAATGTTTTTAGGCTGTACCACAAGCTTTTTATTCAGCATCAAGTTGGAAGGAATTTCTACACTGCCTCATTGTGGTATAGGGTTTTTCTTACTTCATGGGAGAATTCTTAAGTTCAGGAGGATTTTTTTTGTGCTTACCACCTGGCATTTTTCCTTATTAATATTTTTAATGACATTTATAATGCATAATTATTAATCTTTTAATGGCATTAATATTTTTACTTGGCATTTACTTCTTTATGAGTTCCTAAAAGAGCTGACCTTCACCTTCACCTTTACTCCAGTTCCACATACCTGAAATTTTCCAGTAGAATATGATATGTTTACAAAGGGCATCCAAGTTAATCCAGAACTAAAATTAAATAAATACATACAAATCTGAAGTCTGAAGACACAGAGAAAGGAAATAGTAATGATATCTGTAGCACGTGTTGGCAGATTTCACTGTCCCATGTTACTGATCTTCCTGCCAATATTAGTGAGCGATGAAATCCAGAACTTTTGTTATCCACTGCTGTGCAATCAGCTCCTTTTGTTACACTGAGCAAGCAGAGACAATCCAGCAGTGTGGCACAGTGACTGTGTAAGTTCCTTCTCCATATCTTCTAGATAATTGGCTAAACATGTTCTGATTAATACAGTCTCTTACAGTGGCATTCAGCTGGCTACTGTTTAGTAGAAGCTGACAATTTGATCATGCCACATGGTGGGATGTTTGTGAAGATGACTGTCTTACAGATATAAATTAATACACTCAGGTTTGCTTTGAAGTTTACTGTACAGAGATTTCATTTCCTGGAAATATTCATTCTTCAAAGGCAACCACTTACCCGGTTCACAAAAGGAAAATAAAAAAATAAATAGAAAACTAATTTTGTTCTCCTTTATAAAATTTTAATGCAACTTCTCTATCAATGAAATTATAAGACTTCATTTAAAACAACTGAGTCAGAATAGTGCAGGATTAAAATCTATGGAGCATGAAAGCATTCTACACTTTCATCTGATTCCTAGAACCTGAAGCACAGAATGATTTCAGATGACAGGCTTTCAAGTGAACATGAGAGGAGAATGAAACATTGCCTGAAGAACAGTATAAATATTCTTTGTAAGAAAGTTCATCCAATGCTATGCTTAATATAACTCAATTAGCAACAGATAAAAAAAAAGACTCCTATATAGTATGTAATTTGATTATATAGGGTAGTTCTTAATTGTATTTCTAGAGAAGAAACTAGTAAAAATTCCCCTGGCTTTTTGACAGTAGAACAGCCAGTCATGCCTCTGATATGAAAATAAAATTAATTACTTAGTTGTCTTATATCATAACCAAGCTAAAAACATAATGATTTTCTTTTGTTTCCTTGGGTTTTTTCTATTGTGTGCCATTGGCCTCTACTTGTTTGTACTTACTTCTTTGTTTAATCACACCAAAAAAAAAAAAAAAGAGCCATCAGAGTGGGACCAAGATTTGTTTTTAGGTAACTAGCAATATGATTTTCAACATGGAGTTAGGAATTACCAGCACATTCCAGCTTTCATCACTTTCCTGTTTCAGGTACCTCTTAGTTATGAATCACTGATGATCTAAGCAAATCCTGTAGCAGATCTGACCTATCAGTGCCCAGAGTCAGGAGAAATTATTTGGCCAAAACCATCTTTTACTTTTTCTTATAGAAACATTTTAGATTAAGTTTTAAGATCTATGTTGCAATTTAGCGGTCTCTGCCTTAGGGAATGTCATGTGCAGAAGAAACAGCTCACTTGTGCTGTGCATTTGGTCTTGACATAACATCCCAAACAATCTACAAAGTGTCAATGGTATAGCATAGAACTAATAAAGGATGAGATAACTTGTATGTACAGCGGATGTATTCATTTAAATATGTTTGTATTAGCAGCAGGTGTGCAAAGTGTAGATCATTGCATACTTCATGCAGAGCATTTGTTTGAAGAATAAATGCCCTGTCATTATCAAGTATTTTAAAGTGAATCATCATTATCATTATTGGTGATTAGCAAATCACTGTTTGCTACATGGTGAGTAGCCCTGATGCTACAAAAGCCTCCTACTAGAGGATAGTCCTCAGCAAACCACCCACCTGAACAAGGTCTAACAGGAGCACTAAAAGCATTAACAACCCCAGTGTCTACTCACAAGCTGGATCCCACCAGCAAGACAAGTGCTATGTGTGCAAAAATGGTATCACCTCTGATTGTGGTGCTGAGCCCCAGCTTTTCCTGTTTCTTGTGTCCAGCTGTGGTACCATCCATTTTTAGACACATTTCGTGATTGGCACCAGAGTGTTAACAACTCAAAGCTAAACAGTATGGCAAACTGAATGTGTTTATTTGGCATAATCCAAAGCCTGTTGGTGCTGCAGAGAACACATCTCTTGATTTTGGTGGGTTTGGTGTTTGTGTTCCTATCACTGTGAAGCAGAAATATTTTGGATATTGAAAGACTTGTTATTATTCCAATGTATTAAAAACAGTAATTTCACACCTCAAGATTAAAGAGCATAAATGGCCAAGTGTTTCAAGCGAATGAAGAAATATGTCTTAGTCAAACTACAGCATCCATGTTAACAGAACACAGAGAAGATGGCTCATCAATGGAACACCTATCACACAGACTCAGGACATCTCCCTAGAGTTGTCGGTCATAGCAGTATGCTCAGACAGAACAACGGATCTGGGATCTGCGAACAGAGCACTGTGAGCAATAATGGGTACTGCAATTGCTCTAAGGCGTCTCTGGCGACACCAGAGCACAGCTTGCTCCTTCTGATGGATGGCTTTTATGCTAAATTAGGAGTGACAGGTAGAAAGAACACTAGGAAATCACAGTCACAGAAACTAAGGACTAATTGTTCTGAGTTTGCAGTTTTGCTTTGGCAATTGTTTTCTTTCAAAATAACACACAAAAAAGCCCCAGAGACTTGCCAGGTAGCAAAAACAGATAAAACAGCTAAACAGCCCAGGCATCTCTCTAATAATGCAAGACTCAGATCACTTGCCTAAAATGTAAGCACATACCAGGTCATACATATCAGCAGCAGCCACAATAATCTCATCACTGTGCAACTCTTCAAGCAAAATCTAGAACAAACTAAAAGAGCATATTTAAGGCACTGTCAAAGGTGGTGAAGGCTGGTGTGAAGAACAGTGTACAGCAACCAGCAATGACTTAATTTCAGCTGCAGAACTTACAGCTGCATATCCACAGAGACAGACAAAACCACAGGGATAAGCAAAGAAATATGGCACCTCATAAATGAAAATCTGAAAATTAAAAAAATTTTAAAAAGAAAATGAAAGGAAAATCTTGAATTGGAACATCACTGGGTACTAGAATGGTAAAAATAAAATAACAAAAAGACTAAACAGTACTCTTCAAAATTTCATATAAAGATGTCTGTTTACTCAAGGCCTTTTACAGAAATGTGAAGTACTCTGTAATGGTCCACAACACCTCAGGTTGGTAAAATAAATTCTTAACTGTTGTTTGGTGTTGCCGTAAGTGGGATAGCACCACTGTCACAACATAAAAATTGTGGAGCAGGCACTGTTCATAATCAGCTACTCCAAGAAAACCACATGTCAAGAAGAAAGCAAAAGAACAAGTAACCATAGGAATTTATCTGTCTCAACAGAAATGTATAAGATGAAAGGAAGTGCTCAATAGGAAGTGACATTTTAGAGAGGAGAAGCTGAAAGCAAAGTAACACAAAACATCTGCTCTTTTTTAAACATAAACTTTAAATCTCAAACATAATGTCACTGAAAAGAAGCACTTACGAGAGCTGGAAGTCTAACATTAGAGATTAAATCAACATCTAAAATTAACTACAAATTGTTATGAGAAGATCTGGGTGCTGGATAGAAAGGCTTTGTCCTTCAATAAAGAAAAATAAGTAATTACCAACCAGAATGTTTTTTGCATCAGAAAGTGAGACTGGAAATATTTGAGGCATATATACTGGATCTTGACACAAGAGTCCCCCTAGTGAACCTGGTAAATGGAAACCAGCTAATAGGAAGTGATACAAAGACAAGAGAAACCTTAGGCAAAGTCACTGGCAGTGAATACACAGCACAACAGTGAATCTCTGCCCTAATAAGAAGGCAGGAACAGCAAAAGGCCCAGAAGAACAGAAGGGACCTGTGCATCAGTTCTGGCACTGGGCAGCTTTAGCACACCTGCCACCCTTCAGGTAACCATCTTCATTGCCTGCCATGGTTTATATAAAACAAAACAGTATTGAGAAACAACTAGCATGTCTTTTTGGCTCAAAATTGTTGTAAGAGACAACATTTCATAGACTTTTTTTTTTTTCTTCTGTTTAGCTCTCATATGAAATACAACACGACATGTTCAGTCAAGGTGCTTCCATCAGGTCAGAGCATGCTTCATTACAAGCACTGGCATTACTTGATGTTCTTTTCTCTGACCCAGTGTAATTGTCACAATCTGTAACCTGTCATGCAAAATGTTTCAGACAAATGTGTTTGTAAACAAAAGACTTGATGGTTCACTATTATTCAGACAGCTGGTGTGCTATAAAAATCTTTCAAACATGAAAATAAACAATTTTGGAGGTAACTGATAAATTAGGTCAAAATCTCACCCTGACTACTCAGCTATGGGTGCAGCACATGAACCTCATACTAAACAGTATAAAGTCATCCCAGACATCGGTTTGAGACAGTGAGTGCCATCTATCTCTCTTCTTTGAAGGAGAACAGTGTCTCTTCTCAGTCTTCCACCCCACTACAGTCTGTGACTATATTTGCATTTTGCATATTTTGTGACTAAGAGCATTTGCATGCTCTCATGGTATCTTTAGTCATTTAGATTAGATCACTAATTAAGTAAACATACTTTTTCATTTTAAACTTTATTCTGTTGTGAGCTGGTCTTTTTTAACAAAATCTAGGATACATAAATCATCCTTCATAGTGTTATCCACTACCAGTGCCATTTGAGAAGACAGTCTACAAAAGGAAATTAAAACCAAAGAAAGCAAAATGCATATTTGCTCATTTACTTATTTTTCATCATGTAATTTACTACTGCAAAATTGCCTTAAGTTTCATAAAATCTGGTAGCCAATAATGGCTTCAAAATATAAACCCAGAGCTATTCATCAATAGAATATCAATTATGCGAACTGATGCTATTTAAAAAGAAAACTCTGTCATGCTGTCTTGTCTATCTGCTATTGCACAGATTACATTTTTCCCAGCCCAGTAACTCTCAGACACACTCAATACATGATAGAGCAGCATGTCCATTGTACAGCATATGTAGAAGGTGGCAAGAATTTAAAGTGCTGTCTGCAGCCAAACATTTTTTTGTGTGTGTTCAAACACATTTTATGCCAACCCTCTGCAGAAACAAACTGCCATGTACTGGCGTATCAACACCATGCCATCAAAAGGTTTTGTTCCCTTCCTATAGGTCCTGTCAACTAATTTGGTGAAATATTGCCTCTCCTGGATTTTTAGCTCTAATGAGGTGATTTTTTGATGACATATCATCTCCACTTGAAAAAATTTGAAATCATAAACTGTCAGTAAAAAAAAAAAAAAAGAAAAAGAAAAAGTACAATGTGTAAAAGTTGTAATTCTTGGCAGTGAGTTTTATAAACTCTGAAATTTTACCAGACTATTAGTATTGTAAGTCTCTTTATTGGTCAACACATGTTATTTCCCTTCTTATTTCCCTTCTTACATTCATCTTAGGGCTATGACATATTACATTCTCCACTTAAGGTGTTCATATTAAGACTCTTGTGGGAAGGTAATGGAATATTGAAACTGTAAAAGACGTTTTGATTTCAAGAGTATCGATTGGCCTCAGTGTTTCAAAATACAGAACACCAGCAGGACATGTAATTTCTGCATGGGTTCTTTATTTTGCTGGTTTGGAATGGCAGTCAATAGTGTCACCTTTCTTACTGTGATTAACTAACTAGACAGTCATAACTGGTTAGGAATCCCCTGGTGATAAGCACCATCCAGATACACAGATTGACAGCAATAGAGAGGCTCAGGTTTTCTGAAAGAAATGGAAAAACTCTGCAGTTGGTAGTTAACTAAACCCAAGGGAGGATTGCTCCTAAATCTCAATCAGAGACTTCCTGTTATGCCCTGGAGGATGACATAAGGATTTCTATCCTTTCTAACAACTCCATATTTATCATCACAACTCAAGATATTTGTGTTATACATATAAAACATTGGTTAGGTTTTTATTCAGTCATATTTTTTATTCATTCACACCTCTTGGCAATCAATTATGCATGTTAATTGCAGTCAATGCAGTAAACAGCCCTTTTTTCAATTTTCAGTAAGTTAGTTTAGTTCCAAAAGAAACACCTTGCTTTTGCATAATGAAACAGTCCAAAGGGGAATTACAAATCCACTTTCTCCATGCCATTTATTACACTGTGCAATGTACAGCTTCCTGTATTCACTTTCATTTGGCCTTTATACCACATTTTTGCCAGCACATTGCAAGCCCCTCAATACCAAACTTTCGTAGCATCTTTTTCAGCATTAAAGAGTAAAGAGACAGCACTATGGGCTAACTCTGTTTGCTCTTGGATTCACTGATGCTACACAAGAATGACTTCTTTTTGCATTAGAGATTAGTGATTCTAGTACATGACAATGGTGTCAGAGACAGGGGTCAGTTCCCTCATCAGAAAAAGATGTGAGAAGTATTGTCCAGTTGATTAAATCCCAATAAAAGTTGCAAATTGCGTGTTCTGCCTTTGAAAGGTCATCAAGACATATTAAAAGGATTCTGAATGAATCTCCAGGATGCATAATTAAGCAATCAGATACATTGTATTCTCCATTTCCATAAATTAACATCTGAATCAGAACAGTGTGCTCAGTCAGTGTGTCACAGAGGCAAATGGAATATAAAGAGAGCTACTTCACTTTCCTCAAGACAGTCCTTTCTGTAAGGATAATATGACATTAGGTTGATGGAGTAATATTTTTGCTGATTGCCGCTGACCACAAACATTCTTCTGTTACATATCACAGCCTGTAAGTAGAATTTGCTTATGTTCCACAGTCCTAAATGCTGTTTTTCTCACACTTATATTTTGGATTCCACTCAATGAGGGGATAAAAAAAAATTGAAGCAGCTTCCACCATAATTGCACTGCTTAATTTTAAAACTTTTATTCCTACTTGCAATCTCCATAATCAATGTAGTTTCATCTACAAACACAAAAAATAAGTTTGATACAGCAGGAGCATTAGACATATGTTTTATGTCAGTCTTTCTATTCGAAATTATAGAAAGTGTTTATTATATGTAATTGTTACATCTCTCATTTCCCAGAGTATGATTGGTTTCAATAAAGATCATGACCTTTTTTTGGCTACAGAAACTTCCCCTGTGTCACATCATTCATGAAAGGAAAACTGACAAAAAGGATAACTATGGAGTGAAACCCGTGCTGCCCCTCAGTACAAAACAGTTCTAAATGTAACCTAGTAAGAATGATCATAGTGTGCTATCCACATGACAATACAGAAACATAACTTGACACATTTCCAGATATGGCAAAAGTTTTCTGCAGTGATTGTACACTGACAATTATGTCATATATTATGATAATTTGAACAGAAATGAGAGGCAATGAAAAGCAGTAGCTAAAAACCATGTCTTCAAATAGACAGGTATAAAAAGAGTACAACTTTTAGAAAGACTTAGAAAAATACATTAGAGGAGTTCATGTTTTCAAATGACATACTTTTTCCTTCTGAATTCTTTGATATAATGATAACATGAGTTCTGGAGGGTCTCTGTCTTCTAGCGGCACTTAATGAAAAACAAATTTTCTGTTTTCCTCTTTAGAAACAAGGACAGAAACAATTCAGTATACGTGTCCTACAGACAGCCCTCCAGCTCATTCTGGCAGCAAGACTGGTCAAAATAACTTTTTATTCATCTGCCAATTGCATGGATGTGTTCCACAGTCTCTGCTTTATCCCACAGCTTCTGACTCCAGCCACACACCTTGATTCTCTGCCTCTCAAACACACATGTTGCAGTCAACTTCAGTTGTTGCAGGTAAGCTACCTCTTAAATCTTGATAGACAAATTTGTTTGGACTGGCTTTAGACAGTAATTCAGGAGTAATTCAGACAGGGCACTATTTACCGAAGAATCCAACAGCTGCTCATTAGTCTTTTGAGACAGTAAAGCTGCAGTGTCGTTAGCAAGTCAACCAAGATCTGGTTTTCAAATAAGAGGCTATATTTTGCTGCCTGGTCAAAGGTGTGGTGCCCTTATGTAACTGAGTCAATTTTTAAACAGAAATTACCTGGAGACAATTTTTGGGTTTGTGCCTTACATAACAGACAGAAGAAAAAGTATTAAATGAACTCATCTAGGGAAAATGGAACAATTATTTCATTTTCATTTTATATTCCTATTAGCATTCTTCTAAAGAGACAGTAAAATGATATTATCAGCACACACTTATGGAAATAATGATAAAATATAAGCAATAATGTCATAATGATGTCTTTATAAAAAATATATACTAAATTCTTCATTTCTGGGAAAAAAAAAGATTGGAGAAAAAATCTAAAATCAGCTTCCGAATACCTATGAGGAGTTTAACAAGAAGATGGAGCCAGACTCTTCTGTTGTGTATGATGGTAGGACAAGGAACAGAGACACAAATTAAAAAGACAGATTTAGACTGAATGTAGGAAAATCTTTTCCATCACAAGGGCAGCTATGCAGTGTAGCAAGTTGCCCAGAGAGGTGGTGCAGTGTCCAAGCTTCCAGCACTCTAAACTCACAGGATCCAACCAGACAAAGCCATGAGCAGCCTGGTCTAATCTCACAGCTCACCCTGCCTCAAGCAGCAGGCTGCACTAGAGACCATCCACCTTAGTATGATCCTATGAAAGCTTACAAAAGTTGTAGACATCGACCAAGTTTTTTGCCATTTAACCTGAACATACATCAAAACAAGCAATTCCTTGCAGAAGATGTGGAAACACAGACTATGAGAAAGCTTTCTTTCCTGAGAAAGAAAAACTTCAATGAAATTCAATGGAAACATTTCAGATTTTACTCCAATACTTATCCTTGCAATGTGCTCTTCTGGGGGGGCGTGCGGTGTTGGTTTGTTTGTTTGGCTGGCTAGGTTTTTGCTTGTTGTTTATTTGTTAAAGGGAGTTAATTTTAATTAAACATCTGAAGAATGTATTAATTGTTGCACTTATGAAGATGATATCATGTTAATTTCAAAGATCTTGTATTTTCTCCTCTGAAGGGAATTATAAGACAAAGAAACAAAGTACTATAATAATTTCTGAGATACAAGTGACCTGAACACTGGCAATAAAATAGTTGTGAGGTAATCTTGAAATGTCCAGGTACAAGGTTCTATCTGTGACTAGTTTTCATTCCAGGGCAAAACAAATGTGAAACAAATATGGCAACTGCTCATCACATGCAGTCTTACAAGATTTCTAGTACAGAAACACAGATGTTGAAAAAAGAGCAATTGTTCTTTATTGATCAATTATTTCATTGTTCAACAACACGTAGTTGAAAAACAAGCTTAACAAGAAAAAAATGCAGCACTGCTACTTCTATTGTTAGTCAGTGTGATTATGAGCAAACTTAATAAAACCATAGCACATTCAGCTACGCTGCAAGGTGGGAAACCTAATTTTATTATAATAGTGGATGGTGAACATGCAAAACATTGCTGAATATACTGCTTTTTAAAGAACTTTTGTCTTCATAAGTCTATAATCAATACTGATTTGAAGCTCTTTGCAGCCCAGTAGACTTGGACCAGTTTGGATACTGCACACCTTAGTTGTAGGTCAAGTGAAATTTAGGCCATCCGCAAAGCTGAAAATATCTTCACTGATGACACATGCTATGAAACCAGCTCAAGATCTTGAAACCTACTGAACTACATAGGGGGCAAGGGCCATAATATCTTTTATTAGACCAACTGACAATTAGAAAATAGACTTAATGCTTCTAAACATGGAGTCCTTTCTCCAGTTACAATACACATCTTCCTTTCATTCATTCATTTTATTTCACTCCATTCATGCTTACATGTCTATACCAAAAATAAATTGAGGAGCTGGGTTTAACCTCTGAAAACCTTGATATCAAGGGGCTTCAAGAGACAAGATACTGTCCAATGGCATATTGTTACGAGTCAGTCTACTATTCCACACAAGAGAGAAAGGGGATAGCTGCCAATGCCAGTCAAATCATTTAAGGAAATAAACTCCTATTTTTTCCTTAGACATTTAGATTTTATCACTTGCTCCTCAGTAGCCTACATATAATAATTTTGTCCTGGTTTAGGGGCATGCTGCATAGTTGATTTGCTTGTCTAAATCAAGCCCAGAACAACCATGGGGCGCCTGAATGGAATCATGGAATCACAAAATGGCTGGGGTTGGAAGGGAACTCTGGAATTCATCTGGTCCAAACTCACTGCTCAAGCAGGGCCACTCCTAACCAGTTGTTTAGGACCACATCCATACAGCTTTTGATCGTCTCCACAAGGAGGAAGACTCCACAGCCCCTTCAGGACACCTATGCCTACACAATAAAATGTAGGTTTGTAAACTCTTGCATTACGATGCTCTTAATAAATAAGGTAGAATTTCCCAGAGCAGTTTCTTAATAGCATTTTTAAATATATCAGTCACACCAGAGAACAGCCAACAAATGGTTCTTAAGAGAAATGTGTAACTGTAAACAAAAGCAAACCAATACAAGTGTTTAGAGTAGCTCTGCACCATGCAAAGGAAAAACTCAAATTAAAAAAAACATTTATGAGAATTTATTTCTCCTTTTTGGTGCTAGCCATTCTAGTTGTTAGTTAGGGACCATGTTCTCCACAAGGCAACTTTTGCTTGTTCACAAAAAACCCAAAAACCTAATCACATTTATCAATAGATGGTGAAAAGCGAAGAGAACAAGTTAAATATGCAAAACACACTCAAGAACTCAGATACTACTATAATTTAACTTCTTTGTATCCTTCTCAAAACAGCAACTGAAAAGTAGGCTCTCATGTAATTTCTGATATTATATTTTTCTTGAAAGCAAAAGATCCTAATCTGATCCATTTGCAATTTACTTCAATGCTTCACATAACATTTTGTCTTAACAAGGAAGTTAATTTGCAACAGCTGTATGTTGACTAGTTTGGACAACTCAGAATTAATAGAAACTGCATTGTGAACATCTTGAAAAACATCTCTGTAAGTATTTTTTTCACTTTTTTTTTTACTTGAAGGATATTCTTTTTGAAGAAGTGTTGCATGCATCTTTGAGGAAAAATTGCTGCTATACAAGATAAGTAGGTGTTTTCTTAGCAATCAAAGCAGATAATGCCTCCAGTGGACATGAAACAATGTTCTGGCACTTGGAGAGGCACATACACACGCAAGAACATGAATACAGCCAGCAGCTCCTCTAACACAACAGTCCCCTTTTCAGCAAGTCCCCAGATGGCTCGGATAGGAAGCACAACAAACCAACCCACTCATTTGGCTCTGCTAGGCATCCTGCAGCAACAGGAAAATCTCAAACTAACTGGGACAGGGAGGCCCCAGTACCACAAAACAGGATGAAGCCCAATAAAGTGATTTTAGAAATATGACAAAAGACACCAGATAAACAGGTTCTCTTTAGAAACAAACTAGAAAACAAACCAGGAAGGAGTAGTGTCAATGTCCACTGTAACATAAAAACAAAAGCATCACCAAGTTTCATGTGAGTTCCTCATTACAAGGTAATAGCACATACAGAAGAGGTTTCCTATCTATAAGCAGTCCCTAAAGCGACTCTTCAATGCCAGTCTCAATCCATGTATTTTCCATGGACATGCATCCTTTTAAACCTGGATCTCCTAAAGCAGTGTATGGAGGAACTGAATTTTTGTTAGGGTTCCTGTAGCTCTCTTCAAACAGCCCCATGTACCTATGAACAGTATGCCAAGCTCTGTGCTTCAGTCAAGACAACCCTGACATATACACAGAATTACTCTGTACATTTTCACACTGTAATACAGATATCTTCTACAGAGCTAAGCTCCTTTTAATTTATGTTGAAATTTCCTGTAAATCACATTGTCAAGCTCCCCATAATAACAGCTGGATAGCTTCAAAAATTTCATGTCCTACTTTTTTGACCTGCACCGGCACTCCTTTAACCTAAAAATTTCATTACTTAAGATGACTGCAGTCACTCCCAGCAGAAAAAAATGAGATTCATGTACCTTCTCCTGCATAGCTAGAATAACTTGGTGTTTCTTCTTTCCCGATTAAGTTTTCCATTTAACTAATTCCCTGTGATAAAGGCACCACATAATAGAATAGGAAACTCAATTTCACTTACTCCTCTTCCATAGCATTCTTTGATCGAGATTTCTTTTGCCTACTTTAATTACTGTATTCTTTCCTTGATGCAGCAATCAAAAGACAGATTAACAAAATTTTATATGTTAAGAAACGTGCACAAGCCGCATGACTGTGTTTTGCTGTAACCAGGAAGCTTTAAATTTTTCTGTGTATACCAGTTGGTTTAACAATTTTTTTTAAATCTTTGCTTAATAAATAAATAATTCTTCATTCTCTGCTGAAATGTTACAAAAGGTAAAGAGTACTACCACCTCTTATACACAGATGTCATTTTACAGAAAGTCCAGTGAGATTTCCTGTCACCAGTATTTTAGAGTGAAAGAGAAACAGCTTCATTCTGTGCATTTGTCTAGGGTAATATCTGCTGCTGCAGGAAGGAAAATCTGTTTTATATCCACTAACAAACTCCTTAGCAAGGTGAAAGGAAAGCACAAAGAGGGCAATGACAGCATGTTGTGGGTATTTACTGGGTTTTGATTTCTCCCTGAGAGTGTAAAAGTTTTAGAATGGCTAAGCATAATAGTATAATTAAATTGAGAAAGCAATTTTGTCTCCAACATTCAGGATACAAAATAAATTTATAAGTTAGGTCTGTGTATCTTTATCTTGGTAATGTTTCACTCCACATTGCAGCACAACGAGTGCAAGCTTCTTTTAAGACTTGTGAAAATCGTCTGTGTCACGTGGTGATGAAACCAATCGCCATTAATCAACAAGACAAATACTACACAGGGAAAGCACTTGCTAAAATACTTGTCAGTGCTGACAGTATCAAAATATTGACAGAAGTCATTCACTTCAGGGTCACTTGCTCCAAATGACTGACTGGAATTCCTTCACATTGTTATAACCCATGCTTCTAGACAACTATCTTCAAGTTCCATTCACATAAAAGCATAGGAACATTCTCAGAGCTCTCCAGTTTGGAATTAATAATCATAAAACACCTCGGAGTAGTAACCGTAAGATCATGACCTATGCTGTTCTTTGTTTGCAGATAGCAAAACCAACTCAAGTTTGCAAGTCAGTAAAAATGTGACTCAAATGCCTGTTCAAAAGACTAAGAATATTGACCCAAGCTCCAGATTGTTTAATAAGCTGCTATTCCCCACTTGCAGAACTGATTTTATCATACCAGAGGAAAGAAAGAAAGAAACATAAGCAGATTAATAGGCAATGTCTGCTTCTGATGTCTGCCTATAAGTAGCTTTGGGGTCCTTTTCTCTAGCTTTTCTGGCATGGCTGCTGCAGCAGCTGTGCTCTTGCAGCAACAGCAGGTGCCCAGTTTGGGATTTGTAAAGTTTGGGGCTCTGACACCTTCTCAGTCAGTGGCAAAGCCTGTCTGAAACTGCCTGCCACCTCCTCCACACATCCTTTTGGCACCATCCTTGCTAGGCACTCCTGGCCTCACCACCTCCTCCCCTCCACCTTGTGCTCATGGCCAGAGCTACAGACCACCACTCCTTGTGCTTCCAGCTCCCAAGTCAGGACATATGTTACAGACAATGTTCAGCCCTCCTGCCTCATGGAGATCCTTCCTTAAATACACTCCTATTTCTCTGATTATTCCATGTGACTCATGTTTGCATCTCAGACTTCAGAGTCACATCAGATAGGTGCAACATGACCAGTCAGGTCCAAGATCAATCTAGAAAATACAGCCATGAGGTGAGGGAATACAGCTGGGCACTGGCATGATCAGTAACAGTCAGGGCAGGAGGCCCTGGGCAGAGCCAGAATGGGTCTCCTGGCTCCTTGGGGGG
>VZRL01001308.1:537960-577831 GCA_013397895.1 Origma solitaria | reverse complement strand
GGAGGTGCAAGAAGGGCTATTACTTCTTCCTTTCTTAAGGATATGGGTTTAGGATGCTAGGGTTTCAGGCTGCTAAAACAGGGTGACCATGAACTTCAAGAACATTTAAATACAATGTATTGGTCTTGCCTGGCTCAGTTTTGCTAGTAGGGGGGCCATAAAGATGGCTCCTATGTGTAGCTTCTTGAAGCTTTTCACCATGTCCAGCAGAGCCAGCCTCTGATGGCTCTGAAGATGATGGACATGCTGCTGGCCAAGGCTGAGCCAATTAGAGATGTTAGTTATGCCTCTGTGATAACATATTTAAGAAGAAATCTAAACAAGGGGAGAAGCACTTCTTTTTAGCCAGAGGAGGAGGTGAGAACATGTGAGAGAAAAAAACATGCAGGAACCAACGTCAGTGGAGAAGGTAGAGGAGGAGATGCTCCTGGTGCAGGAGCTGAAAACCCTCTGCTGGCTGTGGTGAAGACCATGGGGGAGCAGGTGGTCCCCCTGCAGCCCATGGGGGTCCATAGGGGGTGCAGAGATCGACCCNGATCCACCCACAGCCTATGGGGAGGTGCCCATGCCGGAGCGGGTGGATGCCTGGAGGAGGCTGTGATCCAGAGGGAGTCCCAGCAGATAGAGAGGCCTTGCTCCCGAGATGGACCAGCCTGGCCTCGGAGGTCTGCACCCCGTGGATGAGGGACCCCATGCTACAGCAGTTTTGGGAGGACTGTATGCCTGTGGAGAGAGTGCACTTGCAGCAGGTTTGGGTGGACTGCTGCTCGTGAGACTTGGACCCACACTGGAGGAGCTCACGGAGAGCTGCCTCCCATGGGAGTGACCCCATGGCTACGCAGAGGAAAAGACCTCTCTCCCTGTGCAGCAGCACAGGAATCTCAGTGATGAACTGACCTACACCCCCCATGTCCTTTCCCCTCTGTGCTGCTGGTGGGAAGGAGGGAAGGGGCTGAGTGGAGAAATGGTGTCTTAAGGGCTTTATTTTACTTCTCATTATCTCCCCTCTGACTTTGTGTAGGTAATAAATTTCACTTTGTAACTTTAAGACGAGCCTGTTCTGTCCTCGGAGCATCTGCCGGTCCTTATCTCAATTCACGAGCCCTGTGTGTATTAACTTTTCTCTCCTCTGCCCAGCTGTGGCAGGGGAGAGTGAGCGAGTAGATGCTGTGGGTACCTTGGCGTTTGGCCAGGGTCTAAGCCACAACACACAGCTAGTGTGCTCAGTCTTTCATTTGTGATAGTACATTTTTAACTATCAACCTCTTTCATCACCTATTTAGCACACTTCCCTTTTTAAACAGAAATGTGTTCCAAAAAATAACCCCAAATCCCAAAAGATCCCTAAAATCTGTAAAATAAACATGTTCCATAATTGCTAGCTGGAATCTCTTCATTTACCTCTCGTTCCCTCCACGAAAAGTCAATAACAGAACTCATGCTGAGCTCCAAACCTCTCCTCTGCAAGGGAAAGAGATTCACGGCCCTTTTAGGCCTCAGACATCAGGCCTATCCTAATCACTGCTAAACCTTATTACTTGTGGCATGCTTCATGTTCTGAACGTTTTTTTCTCCCTCAAAAAAATAATGGCAAGTCATCTTACAGAATTATCCCAGATAGATAAAGTATCTTATGATGTAAAATTTATTAATGTGCCAAATACATTTTCATGTATATTTTCTTCCATGACAATTGATGTTCTTTAGTTGTAAAATTAAGCATGCACTGAATATTCTTATTTTTCACAGAAACCTGTAAGAATAAGCAGTTGTTAGGAATTTTGCCAACAATGCAAGAAAAGTCTCAGGCCTCAATTCACAAGAATTTCTGTGCTGTCATACCCAAGTTTTAAGCATCTGACTGGGAATTATATCCTTAAACCCCATACTTAGTCATTTTGGCTCTCTATTCGGTAAGTGAAAAATCAGGCAAGTCTCAACAATCCTCCTAATACCCAGACACTTAAAAAGACAGAGGCATGTCTGAAATCCTCCTTGGACTGGTCTTATTTCTGTGTTAGGGATTCACAGCCTGGACCAGCAAATTTGGACTAAAGGCATTTGGATGTTTTTGGATGTATCTTTTGTGTAATACAGCTGCTTCATGCTTCTTAACACACAGAGGAGCCTTCTCTGCAGCTTCAGGAAGAGTAAGACACATCTCTCATCTCCTGCAAAAATGCTGCAGTCAACAAGCTGAGAGCTCTCATTATGCTCTGGCAAATTTCTGTCATCACGTAGCTCACAGTGCAAGACTGATTGGGCCAGAAGGAGACTAAGACTGAGGTTTGGTAGTGAGGGCTTGCAATTGCTTTCTGTGTTATCACTGGTTCAGAACAGCTTGTGGATTAAAGAGCCCTTTGTCGCTGAACATCACTTTAATCAATACTGAAAAGCCTATACTGTATTACTGACAACATCTTGATTGACTTCCAAACACTTTAATGTAAATTTCTCTTATTGCCACAATAAATACCTTGCTGTGAGTAGGTAGATATTTTTCTCCTTCTGGTATTTCAGAATTTTAGAGTACCACAGCTACTCTGAGATCTTCATTAAGTCCTTTATATGACTTCTCAAAGCAATAATTTAAAAGATACTAGTCAAAGCCTGGGCTGGAGCTCTATGTCAAAAATTATACATTTTTATTTGCTCCTGAAATTTCAGGCTATCCATCTGCTTGAAAACTTGTGTAATCTCTGTCATTGACTTCAGCAAATATTGGTGAAAAATGTGATCTTTACTTAAGATTACATCACTGCTTTATATTTGAAGATTTAAATTTTTCAATAACTAATTTTCCACCTACGAAACATAACCTGTCACTATCAGAGTAACTTGAAAAACATATCTCTTTCTGATGGTGTAAATACCATAAATACCTTTTCTCTTTAAATCTTCACAGAAGTATGGTAGTGTCCCTTTTTGCACTCCATGAGAGTAGAGTATGAAAATGGGGTCTCTTCATAATTTATGAATTCATCTCTTTGTTACAGAATCATTTGAAAAATTAAGAACAGTCAAGAGACATTGGAACCAATATTTTCAAAGATTAATTAAATAAAAATAACTCTAGAAAATCAGAAATTTACCCTGTAATTTCTAAATATTGTCCTGCAATTAAAACACTTAACAATCTATAAATTATCTTGGAGCCACATTTACCAAGTATATTAATGACAGTTGTTAAGATGGCATTTCAGTATACTTCTTAGTATATAATAATATTCCAACATGGAAATAATTTACAACTACTCAAAGCAAATAAAAGTACACCATAATCACAGGAAAAATTTTAACACAGAAGATGGAAATAAAAGACAGCGAGTCTAGATAATAGTAGCTGGAAAAAAATGTATCTTTTATGTAGGTCTTCTCTTGGCCATAGAAAGAGAAATTAATTGAATGCATCATACTTGAGTCTCACCCAGCTTTGCGTCAAAAAGCCTAAGAGTGTCACCACATCTCAATTCTCTCGCTGCAACGAAACCACTGAAAGCTGAGCCGCAAATAGATGCAATTACCCTGGTGAATGTGTCCAATTTTCTGTACCAGCTTTCATTCAAGATGAACAGAAGATGCACTCAGTCTCAACAAGCTACAAAGGAGGTCTGCAGTATGACAGAAAACAACAAAAATACATTCAGAAGCAGACAGTGATTTCTGTGGAGGAAGAAGTGTAAAAGCTTGCACACAACTAAAGAGTGTAAAGGTTACCAAAGACTTTTCAGAATACATTAAAAGAAACTTCAGTATGAACAAAAAAAGTAGAAGCCATATCCCAGTGGAACATAATACGTGTTTCTCTCAGTTCCTAATGAATATTAATGGAAAACAGAATACAAGTCTTTGACATTAGAAGATTTTCAGTGTTGAAACTTTGTTTGAAAGTAATGTTATTTATTCACTAAAGAGTTGATCCTGGACCCACCGAGCTTATTGTTAAAATTACCTTGGTTTCCATGGGTATGCCCTGCATGCAATGAAAAACAATTTTGATAGCACTATGTTAAAAGGGCAAATAAAAAGAAATATAAAAATACCAAAAAAGAAATTAAATCAACGTCTTGATGAATTACTCTGTGGTGCAATGTTTGGTATTTTTTTAAGAAACAAATTAAAAGGTCCTTACAATAAGTCTGACAGCCCAAGAACTTTACTGGAGTTTGAGCATGGTAAGGTTCAACACGTCCAACTTCATCTTTAGTAATCAAGTCTGGTCTTACAAAAGTTGTCTCATGGACTTCAGTGGAAATGTTAACTAATGAAAATAAGAGACTAATGACATAATAACACTAATAATAAGATTCATAGCCTCAAACTGGGATAGGAATTATTCCTGAAATGTGATTCATACCATCCATCATGAACATCCAAGCTGCCACTGTAATTAACAGAGCTGTTTAGAAATGTGGGCTCGTGTCTTTCATGACCAAATCTGTTGAATCCATTTCTCCTCTCTCTTTTCATTGTTCCAGGTGCAGACCTCATGAAATAGACATGCTCTCAGGTACTCCTACCATGTTTTGCACAGAACTTTTATCCAAACAAACCTAACTTTTCTTGGCCTAAGCCTTGAATTGACCTTTCATGTCACAATTTTCTGGCCCAGCAGCCATAAGTCTTGCCTGTGTATTCACTTTAGGTGATTGTTCCTCACACACATTAATTGGGGTTTTTTGATAATAATAATAATTAAAGAAAAAAATTGCACTGACTATATTATTTTCACAGATAGGTGATTTCTGGGGAGGAAAACATATCTGACCATTTCATGTAGGGATTCATATACCTTTGCTGGTTCAACCCAATGTATAGAGTAATACATACTTGCATATCCATGAAAAAATCCATTAGCAATAGCAGAAAGTACATTAATGACTACTAAACAACAGAAAATGCCATTGTTAAAATGGAAATTATATTAAATACAGTGGTAGAACAGAGGTATCTCACAAGAAATCCATAAACTCAATACTGTATTATTCACCAGTCCATATGATTGAAATCACAGGTCATAATTTGTAAAATTTAAATGGCTATTCAAATCATCACAAAGAGAAACATTTTGAACATGACATTCCTTTGCTCACAGTCAATCAACCACCTGAAACTCTTTACAGCAGCTATCCCTTCCTGCATTGCATCAAGACAACACTATAAATCAAAACCACAAATGATAAGGAACTGCAAATAGAAGCATAAAATAAATAGAACATCTACCCATCTCCACTACAGAATCACCACAGGAAGCAAACAGAAAAACATGACAAAATGCATATAATTTAGAAGAAGACTCCTTTCATACTATCGTTCCTAAAGTGACAGCTTCTTCACTGAAAACCTCGAAGGGGAAAGTTGTGACAACAAAATTTACTACGACATTTTTCTCAAAAGCCAGCATTTCTAAATCTCATATGGAGAATACATCTAATGGACCACTGGGACCGGAAAGATAAAAAGAAAGCCCTTGATGTTTGTAATCTGAGTGTATGGGAGGTTCCAACCACACATTCTATCAATTTAAATTCCCAGGTTAGATAAAACCTGAGCAAGTATACATAAATTCTGTATAACACACAAAAGCACACTCTGTGAATTGCTTTGTAATACCTGGTTGGCTGTGATAAAGGAGTTCAGTGTCAGCAAGTGCAAATAGCATTTCTTTTATAGCATGTTATAAAAATGTATGTTGCAAGAAGCCTCTCCCCTCACAGGCTACAGACACCATCCCAGCGCAATTTGTCTATTTGCACAATTTTGCTACTGTGGGCAGTAAACCAAAAATTACTCTCATGAAAAAAAAAAAATCCAAACCCAACCTTAATCAATGTTTCTTCTGTGAGAATAAAAGCTGATTAAACCTTTGGTGCCCAGGAGTCAGCAGTTCAGTGGTGCTATGCATTAATGCAGGCTCTTTATTTTCATAGCCTTTACTGACTGTTGAACTGTCATAGATCTGTCTTTCATGTCACTTGACAGTTCAGAGTTTTCTTCATGTTTCTGATCCTTTGAAACATAAAGATGCCCAGCTGGCCTCTAGTTTAGAAGAAACACCAAAAAAAGAGACAGTAAGTAGAGATTTGATAAAGGATGTGGATACAAATCCTCCTGGGTGCAAGCAATTGTGCCATCACAAAGATAAGAAGTAACTGTACCCAATTCAGTTACAGTTATTTAATGCAATATAATTCTGTATACCATACAATCCCAGCAGTCTTGTTAATTTAAGCTCCTCTCTTTTGACATAAGGCATCATTATCTAAGTTCCTATATGCTGTTGGGCATGAACCTTTGCAAATAAGTGTTTCTTTGGTTCTCTTCCTTCCTTTTTGAGAGCTGAAATTATTCACACCTTCTCCTGGTGAACAAGGAGAGTAAACTGAACCAAGAACCCCAAGGGAAAGTGATTTCGAACACCCTCTTGATTTTTCCGGCTATCAGCAGCAGTGCCCTAAAACTATATTCAACTTCACTCACAAACGACAACAGAACGCAGTTACACTTATGACCTATTTGCTTCACAGGTAAAACATGAGGAATAGGGAACATTCCCCAACTAAGCCCCTTCTAAACTTTTCTCAGATACAATGAGGGACCTTTAATCCCACTTGTAAAATGGTTAGCAAGGTGGTAGAGGCAATCTGTCTCGAAGCTTGCTCTGCCCTCTCTGTTCTCCGTAAGTCTGACGTAGTTCTGCTTTTGTTAGCAAAAGAGCTTGTCCCTGGATCGCAGTTATCCGTTTCTGACTCTGATATTGAAGTATCAACTGCAAGAACTCCTAATTCTTACACTTAACACAACTAATAAAACTGTCCCCTCATTTTTTGGAGCAGGGGAAAGCATATCATGGCCGTTGAAAAGAACTAAGAAAGGGTGCTTTATAAGTCAATGAAATTTAATCAACATTGGAATTTTAGTAAATAGCTAGGAATTCAGTTTGATATTCTTTGTCTGATTCTGTATTCTAATGTCTTTTGGAAGCTAACTGTAGCAGACAAAGATGAGATTCTTGCTCCCCTTTTATGAAATTAATCCATTTTAATGCAGGTGTTGTGAGTGAGATTAGCTCAAGGCTTGCATAAACAAAGTATTTCCTCAAATACCAATGAAAAATAGAGGCAAAGAAAAGCATGCACTTTCCTGAAAGACTTAACATAAACCAATAGGATTATAGGTTTAATAGGTAGGTAACTGTGTAACCCTTGCCAGCAGGGAAGCTCTGAATACTCCTACCTTCATCTGCTCTGCTTATATGCTCTTGAGCATCTGCTCCTATAGGTATAGGATCAGGAAAACAGAGAACAACCTGAAAACAAAGAGAGAAAATCTCAGTAGTCCAGGCTCGAGAGGGGCCTCCAGCCTGTAAGACTTGCATGAAATAAGAAGGCAATTAGTGTGATATCTATTTTAAAAGTACTAATTCCAGAAGACCTGATTGCTCTCTATAAATACATCTAGGAATATACATCATGAATGAAGAATAGGTGTTTAAAAGAAAGAACAAGACATCAGAATATATGGCTATAAATTAGCAGTGTATAATTTTTGGATAAAAATAATACAAAAAATTAAACAGCACTGTAGGAGGGTGACAAGACAAAACAAGACAAGGCAGTCAAGTTCAAGTTCAAATAAACTTTAGTCTCAAAAAAGTGACATTTATGAAAATTATTATAATCTGCAGCTACTAACTGTAGCAGACTTACAGTCTAGAAGGCTTCTGCTGGCTCTGTTTTCTACAAACACTGACATTTCAGCAATCTCTTCAAGCAAAACCATATAATGTAGTTACACTGTATTCTTTTTTTATAATCTTTAAGTATATATGGTGACCATAAACACAATTATATAAACAATTCTGCTTCCAATTGCTTTAAATCAAAATAATTGTTCAAGCTTTTTTTCATTATTCATTTGTTTTTTAATAAATGGAAGAAAAGAAAGGTTTTTAATACAAACTTTAGCAGAGAATATGAGTTACCATCATTCCTGAAGGGTTTCTTTTTTTCCAAGATTGATTTTTCAGTAGTTCTAATAATGGCATGGGACTTGAGTAAAAAATTGAAACATAACCAGAGTCTAATTCTAGAATAAGAGAAATACCTTTAACACTAAAACTTCTTAGGGAACTCCAAAAACCTCAAAACTTTCCAATTACATATATTTATTTCTGAAGTCCACACAGATGCCCAGTGCTATAGGAAATCATTGTGTGATACTCAGTCTCTGGGCAGGAGATAAATTAAGATGTCTTTTATCTATCGTTCACACAATGCCAGCGAAAGCATTAATGACAGGAACTATTAAGTCCACACTTTTTTCACTGAATTTTAACAGCTGGATGCACATAAGACTTCTCCACAGACTTAGACTTGGCCAGTTTACTCTAAGAATAGAGCAAACAATATAATCCCTGTTTCAGGCATGGAGAAATCAAGAGGTTGCATATGCAGTTCATTCAAGTTGCCCAAAGAGCCTTGTCTAACAAGGCACAAAGTAGTCCTGTGAACACCACCTTCTATCCATGTTCCACCAATAAATATCTGAGCCTCTTCTGTAAATATTTGTTAGGGTCTTTGAGTGGTTTTCGATGAGTAAAAAGTTTCATTAGGAGTTAAAAACTGCTGTTATAGGAACAATGAGAGGTTCAAAAGGCAAAGGACACAAAACAAAACACAAAGGCGCTTTCCAAACATCGGATTTCAACACTTTGCTTCTGGGAGGATGACTGAGGACTGGGACAGGCTGTGCAGGGATTTTGTGGAGCCATTCATTAGAGATATTCAAAAGCTATCTGGATACAGTCCTGGACACCAGGTCTGGGTGACCCTGCTTGAGCAGGGGAATTGGATCAGATGACATCCTGAGGCCCCTTCCAACCTCCACCACCTATTACACACAGGTTTTTTGGGGTTTTTTTGCATTTTAAAAATCCTATAATCTGAAGTTTTGAGAAAGAGAGATGGAAAGAAAGAAACAAAAAATTAAGATAGTATTTTTCCTCTTGGAAAGATAAATATTCAGGAAATATTACAGCTAGGAATAATTGTCCAAACCAATTTTTCAGTACTTTCTGTATCTATGTATCTTTGTGCTTTTTTTCACAGGGGCTCCTGCTTCAGGTACAGGCTAACCATTGATTACTTAAGAAATTCTGATTAGACAGGAAATGAAGAAGCTCTTCTAGGCACCCCAACTTCATTAAACATAGGCACTGGAGACTGAAAATAGCAGATATCAGTAAGGTGGTTTCCAAGGGACTAGCATTTTTGATTTATTAATCAATTTTCAGCCACCACCCATCCATTTTTCCTCTTCAATTATTTAATATGAACAGTTGATTTCTTATCAAAACTTCCACTTTTGCCAAGTTTCTTCACTGCTCTTTGTGAAATAATTAGCAAAACCCTTTAAGACTTGAAGGATAAAAATTGGACCACATAGAGATATTAAACAGTTTCATTAACTGATTTATCATTTTGGTTTTTTAGATACGAAAAGTCCCAAACGAACTAAACAGAAAATGTCAATGTACACATTATCAGTTTAATATGCAAGTAATATTTTAAATTACTTCTTAAAAAAAAAAGATAAAAATTAATATCTTTAAAAAACAGCACAAAGTGAATGCAGTTATTCATTGTATAAATGATGTATTAAGGTTTGAAAAAAACTATTTTTAATAAAACTTTAACTTGAGCTACCTACAGATTTCTTACTTTTGCAGGAATTAGACTAGCAGCAGTTTATAATACTTTTTGCACTCTTCTGTGGTGTTTGATAGACTATTCTCAGTGCTCCCCAAAACAATTATAATGAACTGAAACAATTCAACTTCAGTTTATCCTCAAATATGTACCACCTGGAAAAATGTAAGCTTATCTCTTTCTAAACTCTCAGGAACACAGTAAATAATTTAAGCCCCTGATCCCAACCCACTTATATTTAAAAAAATGAGTTTTCACCCTCACAGTATTTTCACATATCTTCTTTTTTCATTTTAACATTCTGCTGTTGCAGAGTTTCTCTACACTAGTGAAGAGATTTTATCTTGAAAGCATGTCATAAAGCATTAGCAATGTTTTATTCAAAGTGATACATATCAAAATACCTTCTTCAGCATTTTCAAGAGGATTTCAAAAACTGATGTTCTCATTAATTGAAAGGATGGCATACTTTATTTTGAACCAAGTGTGCCTCTCTGGTCACACAAATATTGGATTAGTTTACTGTTCTCTAATACTAATATTGACGGGAAGCAACAAGCTGTAGCACAGCACTTTTAAAATTTGAAATCTATTCTCTAGTCAGTGCAAAGTATGAAATTAGTTTATCACACTTTAACATATTTACAAGTTAGGTTTTGCCACACATTTTAC
Source organism: Origma solitaria (assembly GCA_013397895.1). NCBI lineage: Eukaryota > Metazoa > Chordata > Aves > Passeriformes > Acanthizidae > Origma > Origma solitaria. The sequence continues at coordinate 567,449 of VZRL01001308.1, read as the reverse complement.
TTAAATGAAAAATGCAAGACATTCTGCTTTTGGTGCCTTGATAACTTCAAGTCCGGGGCTATATTAAGTTAGTTTGTTGTGCAGGTCTGATGGTGTTTAAAAGATGAAGCCAATGAGATAAGCCTGGGAGCTTATTTTCTCCACATTTATAACTTTAACTGCTGCTTTACCCAAAAGTATTAGAGCAGACAGTTCATTACTACCTGAAAAGGGCTACTACATTGTATGTGAGGAGGTCATCTGAAACTGATGACTTTTAAAGGTCATACACAAAATGAATTTTGCTTTGCTGAAAGACTCTCTCCTTGGCACAGTAAAAATCTTATTTTAGCAGCAGCTGTAATTATTACATAAGTACAACTAGGAGATCGCAGCTACCTCTACCTACTTTCATTCTGCCATGAATTTACTTTTGATCCAATTGTGATACTCATTGATGGTGATCTTAAAAGCTGCTTTGCTCTAGATCATCATTTGAGTGATGAATTGATAGTTTTTAATGATTTTGTTTCATTTTTACAGTTTATTTTCATAAATCTCCTGTTACATATATTCTGTGATAATGGAGAAGAATAATTTCCTTAAACACTGAGTTTAAAGCCTGCAACATTTGTGAATGCTGCAGATTCAAAAATGGATAGATAGGTTTCAAAATAGCACAGTAAGAGACATTTTCTTAGCGTGTGACTTCAGCAATTTCCCCCATTTTTTTCTCCCTAAGGCTATGTGAAATTTATGGAATGTCAGATCACACCTAACATACAAAGAAACACATACACAGTCTACTTCTTTACTTCCCTTGTGGTCACAGGCATACAAAAGTTTTTGTTTTAGTGGATTCCAGGACTTGAATGCTTCCCACATTAGTAATGGTACTTAACTAAAACACCTAAATTAGAGCCTCAGCTCCCTCTATAGTAAGCAGAGAATGACTGGCACTCTCAGAGAATGATTCAGATTTTCCCATTATCTTCCTCACTCCATTTTCAAGACTTGTTGTGTAGCACAAATCTGGACTAATAGACAGGCATTGCTTAGACCTGGACCATCAAATCAGGAGAGAGAAAATGTTCTTACATATTCATGTGCCATCTTGACAGGACACACGATAAACAGAATCAAATCACTTCTATCCTGTTACAGGGATGCTAAATGCAGGATGTATACTTCAGGTACTTCCCAATGCTAGCAAGGAAGAAGGCACAAACAGCAGAGAACAGATTAATTCAAGAAATATACTTCAGGTCCAACACAATGCATACAGAGTTTTAGACAAGCAAAAAAGTAGCCCAACTACAGATGGTGGGATATGATGAAACACAAACCAGGAATAGCACAGCCTAAGGAGCCATGTTTGCAGTGCACTCAGCCATTACATTTAAAGGGCAGTATGCAGTGACATAAATGTTGTTCCTGGGGTGCAGGATGAATTTGAGTAACACAATGAATCATCCCCAGTGACAAAAGACTTAGGACAATGGATGACGTCTGATCTCTGCAATGGGGGTAACCAGCTGCTATACAAAGCCAGTAAAATGGTCAAGGAGCCGCAACAGCCAGAGAACTACATCCCAAACATCTCTGAAATACATAAGGCCATGTCTGGATCAAGGCTACTCTTGAGCATATCATACAGACAGTATAGTGTAACAAGTCTCAGACATTACATATGGATGCATATTTTTTCAAAAACATCCAGAATACACTTCTGTCAATGGGATATCATCCCACTTTGGAACATATGGATGCTACCCGTCCTTTCCTGGCAGATGCAGCCTGAGCACACTTGCCCAGCCCACTTTGCAGTTTTGCTTGGCTCATGCCTTTCATCTTTGGTCCTTCTGTTTGCCCATTCCTTTCGTTACCTTCCTGGCCTACATTTGCTGCACCTAAGAGCTGGCACCTCTGTGTCTTTCCAAATGTTGCAATGAACCTGTTCCTGTTCTGCCAGTCTCTCACTTTGAGGCTAAAACAAAACGTTCATACAGAATCCCTTGCTCGCCTTGCATTGAACAGTTTTTACTATGTATTCTCAGAAGGGCAGTGGTGACATTACCAAATGTCTAAGGTGTCCACCTCCATGCCGTTCATGCCAAAGAAAGGTAGCTAAAGCACATTGTTCTGGTGACAAAAACCCTATGGAAATATCACTGAATTTCAAGTGTATTTTGAGCATTTCTCTCTACCTGCATTGAAAGAAGCTTTGGCAAAGGGCACATGTGACTGCCACAACCAACAAAATGTTAAGACTTTGGATAACTATAAAGGTTACTGGTGTCTAAGGGTCACAAAGCACCACAGAGCTGGATCCCATCAGCTTCTGCTTTGTGGGTTTCCCTCTATAGGGTTAAAATATTACAGCTTCAAAGCAGAAGTGCCCAAATCTCTCTCAGTTCATATAATGATTTGAAAGTAAGACAAAGAATTATAAACTTCTGGAGAATGCCTTGTCTTATTCTATTTCCACTGTCATTTCTAAATAAGTGTGTGGATACACTTCCATTATAGACACAGAATTGAATTATAACTTTTTTAATGCCTATTGATAGTCATGCAATACATACTGTGTATTTTGTACTATGGACAAAATAGAGAATGGTGTCAAAACATGAACTCATCTTTAATGCCCAAAAGTCTGCCTAAGGAAATGAACAGAATCTTCATTTTAATAGCACAAAATCTATTTGTCTCCAAGCACCTCTGATCAAAGTTCTGCAGCTTGTACAGAAGTAAGTTAAAGACATAGAGAAAATATCTTGGTCTCAATTCAAATAGCTGGAAAGAAAGAAAGAAGTATACAATTTTTCATGTCTCCTGTAAAGGACAGAAAAATGGAACACATAGCCAACATTACATCCACCGCACACAAAAAAAATTTAACTGAAGGAGGTCTTCTGACTCATGAGTTTTGTACTACCTTAGCATAAACTCAATAGATCCAAAAGGATTTGAAAGGTGACACTCAATTCAAATTTGATGTTCTATTTCAGCACTTAGTCATGTTAGTAGAGGAATATCTACCTCACAAAATGTGTTACCAGTCTATACGGACAGACACATCCTATGTAGAGAATTATCTCTCAGAACAAACCCACAATTAAGAGTGATGCACAAAGACACTGCAGGGCTATAGAATTGATTGCTTACGGTATTTCATTGCTGATTCTTTGCAGAGCATGCCATTGACATGTGAAGAATTTCATCTATGCATAAACAGAAAGTGGGTCCTTACTTCACACCTGAAATCAGAAGATCATATTCAAAATAAAATCTTGTATCTTTCTTTTTCTCTCAAACCAGCACTCAGTGATCAAAACCAGTGCCCAAGGACAAGAGTAAATTAGAAGCTATCTTGCTCACTATCTTGAGAATTTATGTCATAGCTGCTAGTCAAAAATTCATTTCAAAAGTTTTGGGAATACAGTGATCATACTGCATCTCCATGGAACAGACTTTTCAGTCTCAATTCTTAATTTTCCCTTTCCTCTCCTTCTTGAGCTAAAAGGAGAACCTGGAAATCGTGAAAGGATTATGTTGAGCCATTTAAACCTATTGCTTCTGGAAAAAATTTGTGACAGTGACACAGCGTAAAAAAAAACAGGTTAACAGAGGCTTTGATGGAGGATTAATTGCTCGCTTTTATAATGTAAACTGTAGTTTGTGAACTAGAAATTTTTTTGTACAGCCATTTACAAACAATGTTATCTTAGCTATGCTCATGTGCACTTACAATGACATAGATCTTTTCCCAAGAGTCCCATTGGTCTTCTGGTCAAAGGTTACTACAGTAAGGTTGAACTGTGTAAATCATGGACAATCTTGGTCATAGTTTTAGTTTCTCTTTTCCCTTCAATTGGTTAGTAAGGTAAAATACACCTATTTCACCTTCAGACTGTAACATTGCACTATCATTCTCAAGCAAGAGAATTTTTGGGAATATGTAACGTGACTTAAAACCTGTTCCCTTGACTTATTAAGCAGCACCTAATAGCCAAGAAGTCCAAAGATAATTTAAAAACAAAATAAAGCCTTAAGACACAGGAACAACTGGAATGTCCATAATGCACCCTGAATGACTGCCTGCTTTGTTCTGCACATTGACTGTGAAACAAAGGGAAAGACATTTTGAAGAGAATAAGAATCTGAAAAGTATCCTGATGTGTATTTCATACAACTAACAAATCCAGGCTACCACACAAAATACCTAGCAGCTTGAGAGATACAAGGAAAAGATATAATGCAAGTGTGGGTATATCAACACCACTGTAGGTTAATCCTTTTTCAATATGCATGGTTTAGGGATTCAGAGTCACATCATTTGTTATGCTTAATTTGGACAACTTTTTAGTAATATTGAGTGGGACTTAACTGCTGGATTTGCCATTTAAAAACTAAAAGATCATTACTTGTTGTCCTGGAAACCGGGTAATTTTGTTGCTGAATTTTGTTTACTGTTATTTAAAGTCCAAGTCATACAGATAAAATATAGGTTTAAATTGACCTTTGTCTCATGTTTTGAATTGTGGATGTAAATTTGCACAATGTTTCAATATAATGGAACAAAACAACAGCAGTAAAATGAAAATCTCACTTGACTGAAGTTGCTCTATAATCATGTTGTTTCCCTGGTTCCCAGCTTCCAGTAGCAAGCTGTTCTGAAACACCCAGACTTGGCACCCCAAACACCAGCAGCTTCCCCATTCTCTTCCAGGCAAACTTCTTCACATTCCTTTTTAATTTTTATAATGTATAAAAGGGAAAAATTGCTGACAAATATATAATTTGGGTCAGGGTGTTTTCGATAAAGACAGCACAGAATTATTCATAAATTTCTGAGACTGCAGTAATTTTTGACAAACAAACCCTTTAATATCATGATCGAAATGTACTAAAAAGGCAGAAAATCAGCTTCTTGGGATGGGAGTGTGGGACTTCCAGTGGCACAAAAAACTGAAAAGAGCTACTTTGTCATCTCTCCAAACAGGACAGAAATGTTGCTGGAAAGCCTGGCATACCAGCTCTGTCTCCACCATCTCCTGAGACAATCACAAATGCTCAGGGAAGAGAGAGAGGGAAACACTATATTAGAAATCTAAATCAAGTGTTTAAGAAATGGAAATACTGTTTGGGCTGTCGACTTCCACATAGGAGTTAAGGATATTCCCGTTTAGAAAGAAAAAAAAGGAAGTAAAAACAAGAATAGACCTAGAAACACAAATAGCCTTTTAGATATAAATTGACTGCTATTATTACTAAGTGAAGAAAACACTCCTGTCATGAAAAGCAGTTTTTTGTTACTTCAGGAAAATTTAAATGGAGCTGTTGACCTCACATATATGGCTGGTTTTAAACCTGAATCATGGCTGACAGGGTATGTCTCAGGTTGGGAAGGGAAGAAGTAAAACTGTCTGAGAGTATCTCAGCTATGTTTAAGCCTGGATTTTATTTCATCAACCACTTACAATGTCATAACTCTTACTGCTTGCACCACTGATGCCTGTGAAAATACTTAGAAACCACTCCAGAGTAAAAGGCCACAGAAGAGCTATGGACCTTTTGGGAATGTTAGCACATTTCAGGATTTACTTTACACAAACTTAGTTTTCTCTTATGACTTCTAAGACAAGCTGCCAAACAGCTCCTGATTGCTGTGCAGAGCTGTAACTCTGGCAGTGGTATTGCCACTGCTAGTAAAAGGATATAAGCTTTGTATGGAGCTTTTAAAGCTGCAGGACTGAGGTTTATCCAGTCTGATTTGTGTGAACTTTGGTATAAATGGTTTAGCTGTGACTGGAATTTCTTTAGGTGGCCAGTTGTCTGTATGCAATGTGTTTTACTTTTGTTTATCTGCGCAGAGTACAACCATAGTTCTAAATGCATAGAAGTAACAAAGACATCCTATGTAGAATTAGATATTTATGACTAATATAATAGAATCATAGAAACACTTGGGTTGGGAGGGAGCTTAAACTTCCAATCTTCCTGCCATGGGCAGGGACACCTTCCAATAGATCAAGTTGCTCAAAGCCCCAACCAGCCTGGCCTTAAACACCTCCAGGGATGGGGCATCCACAACTTCTCCGGGCAACCTGTTGCAGTGTCTCACATTCTTCCAGTGTCTCCTCACCTATGCATTTAAGAAATTCTTCCATGTATCCATTCTAAAGATACCCTTGTAAAAAGTCTGTCTCATCTTTCTAATAAGCACACTTCATATAGTGAAAGACCACAATGAGGTCTCCCCAGAGCCTCCCTTCTCCAACTCTCTCAGCCTTTCTTCACATGAGTGATGTTGCAGCCCTCTGATTATTTTTGGTACCCTCCGCTGGAAGTGCTCTAATGGGTCCAAGTCTTTCTTGGGCTGGACACAGTGCTCCAGGTGGGGTCTCATGAGAGCAGAGTAGAGAATCACCCTGCTCAACCTGGGGGCCAGGCTTCTTTATATGCAGCCCAGGTACGACATAAGGCAAGAACTCCAAGCCTGATGTGACAGAGCAGGCTTTCAGGAGTAGAGGTACCAGAGGGTACAGGGGAGTATCGGCATGGGGCAGTAAGAGGTGGGACACAGACTTGGCACTGGAGGGTCCACAGTTACAAACAACTCAACCATGGTCAGTTAAAGAACTGCAAACCTAAAGCCAGACAAAAACAGATTTGGGGTAACAGAGAGAACATAGTGTCTTAATGAGTAAAATAGTCATACATAGTAAGTTCTGATGTAGTGTGGAGCTGCAGATCAATAAAGAATGAAAAGCATGCCAACAAACATTAAAAGTACCCTGACTCTAATTTTTGATGTAATGATTTAGTGTGATTTTGGAGTCATGAAAATGCTTAGAAGTGTCTCGGATCCACACATAAAACCTACAGTGGTTGTGACTGATTTTTAGCATGGGCACTGCCTCCAGGGAGAGATCGTGGATTAGACCGTAGCACCCAACCTGTCACATTGCACAGATCAGGCCAGAATCCCACTTTGTTTCCAGGCCTCCTCTCACACAGCCTGCAGGAAGGAAATAGGAAAGTCCCTACATCTGCTCAGCTTCAGTCACCCCTCCCCTCTCTAGCTGGACATAATACTTTCTCTAAATCATTTCTGTTTTATGCCTATCACTACCATATAACATTGCGGATCTAAGCTTTCATCTCCCCTTACTTTGCTAGCCAACATTACACTGATTAGCCGGGAAACAGAGATGCTTACAGAGGAACAGAATTCCATTTTTTAATTTTTTCTTTTTTTTTTTTTTTTTAGAGTATAGAGCTGAACATGGTTTTAGCACAGCAAAGAGAAGCCAACACACTTCTAACGCTATTTCAGAACTGATTAAACCACTGGGCATCAATGAGAGCAGGATGTAGTGCCAGGAGGAGGTTTTAACTAGACTATTTCAGTAATATCTTGTTATTCATCTCCTCTCCATCTTTCACTTAAGAGATTCTTCACAGATCATTTAATACCCTAATCTGCTAACCACTGTCATTAGTCTTTTTCTGACCTTCACCCTTCCTTTTTTTAATGTTAAAATAAATGTAGCAATACAGGTATAGGAGTCTAAAGAAAAGGGTTTATTCAATATTTCAGTAAAAATTTAGACTTGTAAGACAGCAGGTATCTGGTTCAGAACTGAAAAAGTATAGGGGTATTTACGACATGACAGGCAGCAGAAAATGGAAAGTGTGCTAAAGCATTTTCTCATCCTGCTCTGGGAGTAAAGAACCTCTTTGGGCACCCAGAAATATGGAAGCTTCAGTCCGTGAGTGCTAGTCCCTCCCTTTCCCAAATGAACATGGGATGTAAAGGAGTGTCTACCACAAATACCCTGAGCATAAAAGTGGTAATTTTGCATGATTCATATTATTAACATATTTAAAAGAGAGGAATCTCTTCTGGATTAGAGTGGAGGACATGATGAATATATTCAAATAGAAGCTGGTCTGGAAAACGCAAACCCTAGTCAAGGTCAAGCAGGACAGGTGATGCATAATTTCCACCCTCCCAAACCTTTTCAAGGCCTCATATGAATCCACTATGCAATAGAAAACACAGTTCAGGGAACTAGAAAATGTGAGCCACAACAAAAGGAGGCTTAATCACAACAGAGGAAAATATAGGGGGGATAATTGCCAAGTTTGTTACTAAAGAAACATTATTTGCCTCTAGAAACTCCACATACAAATTGTACTCCTAAAAACTCCCAATTCTCCACCCATTTCCTTGCAATATGTCTTCAAAGTAAGGAATTGGCCAATAATGTCTGTTACTTTGTTCAAGATGTTTTGCAAGGAAGGAATGGAAATAACCAAGGTAAAAGAAGCTGCTAGTTTAGTTAAAAGCAAAGGGAGCATTACATTATTGTCTTTGAGAATTTGCATCAAGAAAAGCACATCATTAGCTAAGAAAAGGCAAACCAGAATTTTATATTACCTCACTTCAAAAAATCAAAAGCAATTTTGGTGAAGACAGGGACCTAAATCAAAGCAGGACTCTGATTCTACCTTCTCATAAAGTGCATTCCCTGCAGTCCCTAAGTGACTATTTTCTTCTTAAATTTTACATCAATTAAGCTCACATTCTGCTTATAGCATCAAAGTACTTTCACGCTTTGATAAATCACAGCTGTCAGTGGTCACTGCTCCTTGAATGAACCACATAGATGTAAAAAAGGCAATTTTGCAGTGGGTTAGAAATCAGGAAAGAAATTATCTCACAAGAGCTACTGAAAAAGAAGGCAGTGTACATGTGAATCATGTTTGCTGAGGGTGTATCACATTATTCTTTTCTCTGGTTCCATCAATAGCCCAGATGCCTTCTCCATTTTTCTCAGAGCTCCCTACAGATGCCAACTACAAATGGTATTTTGGGATTTGTTCATTTTAGGGCTTCTCTTTGTCCTTAGATGCAAAAAATCAATTACGGAAGAACAAAACAAAATCACGGAATTATTGTATCATAGAATTGTTTAGGTTGGAAAAGACCTTTAAGTTCATTGAGTACAACCCTGTCCCTAAGTGCCACAGCCACACCTCTTAAATACCTCCAGAGATGGTGATTGCACCACTTCCCTGGGCAGCCTGTTTCAGTGCTTGACAGCCCTTTCAGTGAAAATTTTTTCCTACTATCCAATTTACACCTCCCCTTGTGCAGTTTGAGATTGTTCCTTCTTATCCTATTGCTTGTAGCTCGATTCAGGTAGCTGTAAGGAGCAATGAAATCTCCCCTGAGCATCTCTTTCTCCAGACTAAACAACCCCAGCTCCATCAGCTACTCCTCACAGAACTTGTGCTCCAGAGCCTCCACCATTGGCCTTCTCTGGACTCACTCCAGCTCCTCAATGTCTTTCTTCTAGTGATGAGCCCAGAGCTGAATACAGTACTTGAGGTGTGGCCTCAGCAGTGCTGAGTACAGGGGGACAATCACTGACCATGTCCTGCTGGCCACACCATTGCTGACACAGGCCAGGTTGTCATTGGCCTTCTTGGCCACCTGGGCTCACTCTGGCTCATGTTCAGCTGCTGTCAACCAGAATCCTTGGGCCNACCCAGAATCCTTGGCCCCTTTCCCCCAGGGCAGCTTCCCAGCCACTCTGCCCCCAGCCTGGAGCACTGCAGGGGTTCACTGTGATCCAAGGGCAGGACCCACCACTTGGTCTTTTTGAACCTCATAGGATTGGCCTTGGCCGATCAATCCAGCTATTCCAGATTCCTCTGCAGAGCCTTCCTGCCCTCCAGCAGATCACAACACTGCCACCCAACTTATGTCATCTGCAAACTGACTGAGGTTGCACTCAATCCTCTCAGATTTAATGCAGAGGCTGCACTGAATCCTTCTCAGATGGTTGATGAAGATATGAAACAGGCCTGGCCCAAATACTGAGTGCAGAAGAGCACTCCTTGTGACTGGCTCCCAGCTGGATGTAATTCCATTCACCAGCACTCTCTGGGCCTGGCCCTCCAGCCAGTGAAGAGTGCACCTGTCCAAGCCATGGAAACTGTCCTATGGATAGCAAAATAGCAACCTGGTAAGAACACCTAAGATTCTGAGATTCTTCTAGATGTGTTCAAGGGGAAAAAAATACATAAATCTGAGCATTAAGCATTGATATCAAAAGCCTCCACGTAAAAACAAAACAATCTTCAAACTGAAAAATGTATCAGAGGTAGGGAAGCTGCACACGCCTTGCCTAAGCTTTGCTGTGGCAGTAGTAGTGATCAGCATACATCCCAGTTATTTTGGACAGGTCAGGACATTTAAACTGGGATCTAAGTACTGCTGAAATTACTACCATGGACACAGAAACAGATCTGGAGTATTTTCTGTCATGCCATGGTGAACCATGGAAATCGCAAGCTTAATCACATGACCACACAAATACGGTTAGTTCAAGATGTAGTGCCAGAAATTTCAGGTTCAATTCTCTCTTCCTATGACTGTGTCCCTTCCTATAGCAGTTTGTTACACAGATTCTAGTGACATTTTTATTGATTCAGAGACAAAGGATTAGTGACAGACTGCTACAAATTCTTCTGTTCCTGACATGTAATTATTCCTGAAACAAACAAATAGCTTTCATTTATCTAGAATAAAACTTTCAAGAAAAAGAACTCAATCACTTAAAATGTGCCCGTTAGTCCATCTTCTTTTTTCTGATATAATTAAGAGATAATGTCAGTGGAAGAGAGACTTGTTGTGGGACCAACTACAAGATATATAGGATAGTATTGATCACAAACTTCAAAACAAAGTAGTTATTTTCAACATGAGTGGGCAGTTTTTGACAATAGTTTGCTGTTAAATCCTTAACTGCCTCCTGCCTTCTTTATTTCTTCTTCTTCTTCTAAAAAAGACTCAAGCTAAAATAACTTCATAATGTAATACAATTAACTTCCAAACTATAAAATAAATCTCAAAATAAATCAGACGCCTTTTTTCCCCAGTAAAGGCTCCCCTCTCTTTGAGAAGTTTGGGGTTTTTTCACATGGAAAATTTAAGCGAGAGGACTACTTATAACACATTTTTTAGTAGTGTTTCACTGGAACAGTAAACCAATTTGGAATGCTTAATGACACCAATTACACAAAACCAGATGCTTAAGTGAACACTATTTCATAAGCACTGATTTTAGTTTCCCACAGAATATATGTATCCAATACAGTTTTCAGACAGGAAAGACTATCTTTAATCTAGTATATAGGAAAAAATGCAAGTATTTAGCAGCATTCTTCCAAGAAAAAGTGATCAAATGGAACAATATGGGTAGAATAAGCTATTCACTTATCAGGATTTTAGACAAGGTAGCTTTATTTGAAAAAAATAAAAACTGGGTAACAAGGGGTTTTTTTTCATCTTTATAGTACTTTTGCCCTAACACTTGCATTTTTCAACCTGTTGTATGTTTTGGTTCTTGAATCTGCTTCTGACAGAATCATGTGAAGGGACTTTATATGTCACAACAGCACTTTATGCACTCAACTAAACAAGCCAGCATGGTAGAACAGCAATACCAAGATGTAAGCTATACAATTGCAGAACACAGGAAAAGGAGGCTTTGTAACTTCTCCAGATGTAAGTGCAGTGTTTGGCATCCAGGCTGATAGAAAAAAAACAAAAACTTTTCACATGTGACATTCATAGAAATTGACCCTGAATATGAGGGCCATAAAAGTGATGGCAATTTTTTTCTAAACATATTAGCTGAATGTGGAATACTTTGTATTGCAACATATTCTTACTATAACTGCAAAACATACACAAAATAAAATTTGTTCACAGAAGTAGAGAAGATATCTGCAATGTGCAGAGATAGAGCAAAGTAAAATTGCTTCTATTGTAAAAGAATCATCAGACTGGGCAAATACAAAGGAATCGAATAGCTTACATGCATACCATGTAGTGAGTTAATTTTCTATTACTTCCCTCATTACTATGTACAGACATATAGAAAACTGGATGGTAAGCTGATGCCTAGAGAAAAATCAGCATGACTCTCCCATACAAATAAAATGTAAACAGAAATATTTCTTGGTTGTCATATTTGTGCCAGATCTTGCTAAAATTCATTCTGGAAGGATTAGATAAAAAAGGAAGAAAAAAGAAAACCATTGCATTTATAAACAGACTCCAACGTAATGTTAAAAAGAAAAATAAGCACAGCACAAAGAAAAACAACTATAGAAACTATAAACCAAAACACTTCTACACAGGCATTTCAGAATACTGATATGGCATAGAGCATATTAACAAAAGACAATTTAAAATAGAAGAAAAGGAGGAGTATCATAGAATCCTAGATTAGTTTGGGTTGGAAGAGACTTTTAAAGGTCATCTAGTCGAACCTCCCTGGAATGAGCAGAGACATCTTCAAGTAGACCAAGTTGCTCAGAAACCTGTCCAACCTTGCCTTGAATGTTTCTAGGTACAGGGAAGCTACCACCTCTCTGTGCCAGTGTTTCACCACCCTCAGAAGCTACCCTCTTTTAGTTTATAACCATCACCCCTTGTCCTGTCACAATAGGACCTACTAAAATGTTAATCTCCATCTTTATTATAAGCCCCTCTAAGTATTGAAAAGCCACAACAAAGAGCAAAAACCTTAGGAAAAGATCATCAGAAGAAACAGACAAAAATCAGGTTCAATCAAGCAGCAAAATTAACAATGATGGAGAAATTTGGCTTATTGTATCAATCCTCAGCTCAAGAAGGGTTGAATTTTATTGCAACTAAGATTAAAACTCCCACATTTTCATGGAAAAGGTGACTTTTCAAATCTGTTTTTTAAATGTCTACAAGTTCAATTTTTATAAACAGCTAAGCCATACCAGGAAAACTGTGTAAAGGATACATATATTTATGAAATGTACAGCTTAATGACATTAAAATAATTTCATGCACAGACAGTTTTAAAATACCTTTTACTGTACCAAAAGATGTTTCTCTAGTTCAGCTGTTTGATCTATATAACAGCTTCAAAATAGGAGAAATGAAATCAGGAAAAAAAAAAGCATTAACAAGCATCTTTCTATGTTTAGATTAGAAGAAACTTGATGAAACTGATTACAACCTTGAATTTAATTTGGGTTTTGCTGAATAATGAATTCTTCTTCTGCTTCTCTAGTTGTCATTTTTTTACAGGAGAGCTTGTTACAGACTATAATATATTTGCCTTGCCAAAAGCATAGCAGATTTTGAACAAGTAATCACACATACTTGATGTTAATTCTTTGTGGAGTTTCAGTATGGTTGGAGATGCGGAATATGTGTTTGGCTTGTGGAGGTTTTATTTTTCACTTGTAATATAATCAGAACTTTTCCAAACTACAGCTAGCTGAGTTATTCCAAGACAAGCATGTATTTCTCACCTTTTGAAAACTTTATCGAATTCAGCTGATTTTTCTTCCATAAACAGTAATATAACTCCAGCCTAGTATCAAACCTGACTTATTTGATAGCTACAAGGCAGAGTTTAGTGTTTCCATTTTAGTTTTGGTAACACTTTTTTGTATTAAAATATTGTCAGTTACAATAATGTTCCTTACCAAGTAAACACATAAGCAACCATGTTTAAACAACAAGACAAGTTTCTGGTTTTGTTGTACGTATTAGCTAATCCTAACACCTGGCAATACAGTACAATCAAGAGTGCTTTTTAAGTTTATGCACCTGAATGCAATCACAGTCCTTGAAAGGACGACTATGACATTTAAATCATGATAACTGTGCACTGGAATACAGTGACCATGAAAATGCCACAGGGAATATACGCCTAGAGCAATTTTCCCTGAGAGCAAATTAGTGCACCACATGGCACCTTTGGGTATAAGAGGTAGCTCATATCATTGCATTGTCACACTCATCTCTTAGCATGGTAAGTGAAGAGCACAGGAGGATGACAAAAGATGACACCCTTCCCACCATCAACATGATCACAAAGGATCTGCAACTTCCTTTTCAGCAACAAGCTGCTGCCATTCAACAGACAGCAGATGATAGAAATAATACGGACACAGCTGACATAATTTGCTATCTCAAATAATGCCAACAGGAGGCAAAAACAGAGCACCTACAGAACAACAAATGCTCTGGATTTATTCAAGGCAGATGTTAATTTTCTCTGCTGGAGTAACAAATATGAAGCATCTTCCCATCTGTATCAGACATCAGTTTGGATATCAGACCATGATTTCCAGGAAGCTGAGCCAAGCAAAGGAGACTCCAGACATAATAGAAAGGCACTCTTTGACTCTTTGTCAGCTGTGTCTTGAATTGTACTTTGACAAATGCTGAGGACTATGCTTGCAACACTGTGTTAGAGGACATTGTTTCTTGAATGTTCAGCCTGACAACCAAAGCTGACAATGAAAGAAGTGGATTTGTGCACACAATTTACCAGAAGACACAGTAAATATTTATTCTGATTTCTTCACCCACAGAATAGCAAACTATCTTTGATAGTCAATACAGTTGCAAAAGAAGGAATTGCCTTAAACATACCTTTTTAGAGCCATCAGCCAATTATGCAGGCTTGGGACATTATCTAGTTCAGAAACTTCCTACATGTATTAAGATGTGCAGGTCTAGCTCCAGAATCAGATCATCAATACCTTACCTAAGAAAGATATGGCTGATTCTCCTCAAAGGTTTATTGCGCACCACCTTCCATTCACTCATCAAACTTTCTAATGCATGATAAGTCAGAGAAAAAACCAAGAGCCAAATGTAAAAATTGTTCTGGAAATCTGTGCTGGCTGAGAACACTTCAATGAAATGGCTTTTTTTTTTTTTTTACCAGATCACTCTTTGTCTTATTGTGTCTTCTCAGCTGTGCATGATAAGCATGTGGGTGAGCACACAGCATCCTATATCGATGCTAATCTCGTGATATTCGCGGCTGCGGGCAGAGAAGGCTGGCAAGGAAGCAGGCAGAAACCCCCAAGATGGCGAAAGAGAGAGTTTTATTTACAGAAACTTCTTTATATATCCATTAATAATCTAGCAACCATTGGTCAGTAAAAAATCTACCTCCCAATATCATTGGTCATAGCTACAGAGCACTTAACACAAACACAGAGATTAAGAAAGTACAGAAAGTGCAGTTTATCTCTATTCTCCATGAGAAAGAACAGAAGGATTTCTAAAACAGTGCAACTACACATCCTATAATCTCATTTAAAACAAAAATAGCAATCCATGTGAAAAAAAGGTCATCATGAAAGGCAACTTGGCCAGAGAAGCATTAGAGAACCATTTCTGAATTCATAAGTGTGACAAAGAGCATGATTTCAACTCAAGGGCTCATACCACTGCATCTATCATGCCATGCTGACTGACCACAATTAATTAGCTTAATGAGGAGCAGCAAGCAGTTCAGAATGTTAAAAAAAAAAATGCTTGTCTTTAGCACAGTAGAAGGCAACTGCTGACACCATATCAATTTTCAGAAAATTTTCCAAGTGCAACTCCCCAGTTGTTTTGCTACTGTATGATACTGTGTACATGTAAGATGTTTAATAGTCCTGTGCTGGTGTGCTTCCCTTTCTGTCTCATGGTAGCAGTGCCTGGGGAAGAGGTAGGAAGAGCAGAGCTAGACAAAGACCTCCAGTCCAGCAACTACTCAGCAGCAGGAAGCTGAGTAGCTATTTAACAATAAAGCCTCTTTTGAGATCTTAGCAAGACAAAATTCTACATGAATCTTTGTATGTTACAGGGGCAAAAAGGTACACTCATGAAGATTTTTCTTGGAAATAGCCATCAATATGATGCTTTTCCATTTCTGGGGACTCTGTGCAGCTATACTGAGGTCTCTAAAAACTCCTGAATGTCAACTCCATGGTCTGGACAATTGCAACCCAGTGCCCACAGCTCATACTGCTGTTTAGTAATAAAGAGACAGCATTCCTTCATATAAGGTTATACATTTTTTCATATCACTTCCTTACTTCCTGGCTGGCCTACTTTTCTGTCAGAAGGCCCCTGGAGCTCCAGGTGCTGCCCAGGTTGCTTGAAATGTTCCTGATGTACTGCGATTGCATACATTTACTTCAGGAGTGCTAAATCAGCCTACTGGGATCAGGTTTCTACTACTCCATTAATTAAGATTGTGTAAAATTAAATCTTTTGCAAAAATATATTAAGAGTCTGATTTCTATCATATCTACGCGTATTAGTTTCAAGCTGACAGTTTGTCAACTTGACACGTTGTTTAGCATTAACTTCATTAAGTATTTTTAACATCTTGCATCAGTTAGGACCTCATTTATGCCGGTCAATAAAAGGGGCTAAAGGCTTGGGTCCTCTTGTTCAGCCTTTTAAAAAATATTGGCATTCCAGATTTCCTTTAGATCTCTTGGACTTCTTAACAGCACCCAGATTTATTGGAAGAACCATTCAATCTCCTCTTTTAAAACTCCAGTATGTAAATTACCTTGGCCAAATGATTGTAAAATATTTCATTTTAGGATAGGTTCTTTCACATATTTCTGAGTTATTATTGGAGTAGGATGTGTTATCATAATCTAAATAAATTAAGCCACTCTTTTTTCAACTTCAAACTAGAAATATCATTGAACATTTTCACTTTCTCACCATAAAACTGACAGTTTGTCTACCTCCATCTAGTAACAGTTAATACTAATTGGAGTTAGATAATAGGTATCAATACTATTAAAATACATCATAAATAACATGGAATATATGACACTAGATGGAGCTTTATTTTTTGCTTTAATGTTTATCTAACATTTAAACTAAGCAGTAATGTTTATCTTGCTTGACTATTTATTATACACTTATTCTTCGTACCCATAACTCCAGAGCAGAGTCATGTGGCATCTTCCTGACACCCTTACTCAGTCTGTCCTTGCCACTCCATCTGCACAAATCATTCTGTCTCCTCATCTCTAACCTCAGTAATTCTCAGAAACAATAATCTGAAGGACTACTTTTCTGGATATAGTCAGAAGGAATTTGAACTTGTGTCATGTTACACTACACCACGTGCAGTTTATTTGCACCACAAAAACACCCTTTTTTGGTGAAACCAATAATTTATTGGTTTATAATTATAATATTAACATTCTAACCAAATATTTGTTATTATTTCAGATATAACCATTACAGAGAAAGCAAGGAAGAACACAAAATAAAATGCCATTGTTAAACTTTAAAAATTCTACAGTTAAAACTGCTATACACATATACACACAGACTCCTACTATCTCTGCTGTTACACTAAACAATTACTTCTCCAATCCTCCTCATGAAGCAGAGGAGAACATTGATATTGATGGTGGGGTTTCTTTTCTCCTCACTTCAGAGTGTGGCAAGTGTTTAACTGTTAATTTTTTACATTAATTTGTGCTACATTTTGCTCTTTTTCTCATGGTCCATAATTCAAGATCTTTCCTAAATATACTATACATACTGTGTTTTATGTGCATTGAGTATTTGGGTTTTATTCTGTTATCCTTAATGGATTTACTGAGCTCCCAAGATTGCACTACTTTAATGAGCTATAACTGACCATTGCTGATTTGTTTATAGCCTCTGGTATTTTCCTGGTCTTGTACAATCAAGGCATCTGCTGCATCCTTTACTTGTACTCCAATTCACTACATTGTTATTCTAGGGTCATAGACTGTTCACTGTACTCAGAAGAACTGCTCGGTATTGCTACCTGTAATTTGCAGAAGGACATCAAAATTACTATACCACTACACAAGTGCATGTCAGCTAAAGCTAAGAAGTTACATAATAGTTACCTGCTTGTTAAACTATTGCTGGTTTAGCTAAACAAGATACAATAAAATTCTATATAGGGCAGAAGAGTCCAGACAAACTGAACTTGGCAAGCCACAGTCCAGAAGCTTTCCAAAGTAAATAAAAAGCCTGCAGTCTGTTACTAGCAATGGCAGCACCATATTTAATGGGTTATCCAACTGCACCCCATCTCCATTTTCAGAACCACTTGCTATGAATGAGTGCTTTAGATGGCTCAATCACCAGCAAAGGCATTGGCAAAAGCAGGTTTACTATTTAAGTGAAATTGTGGTAAGATTTGTTGGCAAGATTCACTATAGTATTTACAAGATGGTCAAAGCACACAGAAAAATTGGACTAAAATCTACAATCAATCAATCTATACCTAAAATCAAGCAAAAATTATTTATGTGGAGAACGGGAATGGAAAAGGGCAAGGATAGGAGAAGGTAAGGATAAAAAGGATAAGGGAGACCCTCTCACCATGTCACAAGGTTCAGAATGGAGCCCCTTGCCAAACCAAGCCCTAGCTTTTCCAGTTTAGGCCTAAAGGTTTTAACACCTCAACAGCACTTGATTAATAGCCTAATTTAAACAGTTTAATAAAAGATTCTATAGAATTTACTATAGACATAACAGTAGGCCTATAGGCCAAATCTACTTATCAATCTAAAGTGCCTCAGAATCTAGGAGAGCAACATTCATAGGACATTTGCTGCAGGATAGTCACATTTGCATGCACACAGACCTAAAGGAGTGTGTACAAGGTACACCTGTGCAAAATTCCCCTTCCGTTCACTGAAGTACTTGTGTCAGATGCCTTGGCATCCTCCCCACTGAGGAATGGGGTTATCAGCCCAGGCTCTGCTGGCGGTCTTTGGTGGCAGTCCTCCAAGCATAGCAAACTCAAAAATTCACTGGCTCTGAGAGGCCCCACTCAGAGGGAATTTTCTGGTCACAACCTATTGCAGACCAGGAGAGCTCAAATGGTCTCACTTAGGATTGCTGTTCATAGGGTCACAAGAGAGCTAACTTTGATCTTGGTAATTTTCCATCCTGGCTGCAATTAAGGTCAGTAACTTTCTTTGAAAGTTCAATAACAAAACTACTGTTCCACTTGGGTTGTTATTCAGGCAAAAAAAAAAAAAAAAATTCCAAGGTTTTGTTAAAAAAACAGGAGCTCATTAGACAGCATAGGTTTGGGGGAACAGACAATGTTTCTGATCAGCTCAAGAGGAGCTGAGCCCAGGTCCTGTTAGTCAAGGCTGAGGCCTCACAAGCATTTCTGAGATCATAGCAGCCTGAAGAGGTGGGGGGGAGGGGATGAACCACCACATCACAGAATCACAGAGTCGGTCAGGTTGGAAGGGACCACAGTAGGTCATCTGGTCCAACCTAGAGCATCCTAGAGCACACTGCACAGGACTGTGTCCAGATGGTTCTTTAGTATCTCCGGTGAGGCAGACTCCACAACCTCCCTGGGCAATCTGTTCCAGTGCTCAGTCACCCACACAGTAAAGTCTTTCCTTGTATTCAGGTGTAACTTTGTGATTATCACTTTTTGCCTATTTATTGCCTCTTGTCCCATTACTTGGCACAATCAAGAAGAGCCTGGTTCCATTCTCTTTACACCCTCCCTTCAGATACTTGTAGACATTGATGAGGTCCCTTCTCTGTTGTCTCTTCTCAAGGCTGAAC
This sequence comes from Origma solitaria, assembly GCA_013397895.1. Lineage (NCBI taxonomy): Eukaryota > Metazoa > Chordata > Aves > Passeriformes > Acanthizidae > Origma > Origma solitaria. Next base: position 547,996 of record VZRL01001308.1, on the reverse strand, counting down.
AGGCCCAGTTCCCTCAGTCTTTCCTCATAAAAGGGATGCTCCAGTCCCCCATCTTCTTTGTCACCCTCCACTGGACTCTATTTCTTCTGCATCTTCTCAATGCTATCTCAACTTCTAGCGTCTTCAAGCACCTAATTAGAAATATTCCACAGACCAGTTACAGGTTATTTTTACTAAACAAAGCCTAGAAAAAAACAACCCATTCAACTTTTAAAGGTCATACTCTAGTATGCTGCCAGGCAAGTAAAGGTGTCTCAACTCCATTGTCAAGATGCCAGCTGACCTCTGTCATCCATGCAGTGGAAACTGTATTGTTCCTCAGTTCTGGTGAGAGAGCACATTATCAGAATGCACAAGCAGTGATGAAATAACAGTGGTTGCTGTAGGTGATAAGGAAAAAATGATGTATAAGGCATTTCAGTGAGGGCTGAGCCTGTTGTATATTTGGCCAATTCAGAGTATACAATTATGCCCTATATTGTAAGCTGATTGCTCAAGCCCTCTGCCACAAAGGTCAAACTACATTTGAGTGCAGAAAAAAAACAGCTTTCCACTGTACAGGACTGCAAATTGAGTGCACACAATGAAGAGGAGTGGCAGGGAAGGTTACCGATAGCCATCAGCGAGCAAAGCAGAGAGTGAGCACTTTGAAAGAGCTTTCACAACACACATCCAGAGTCCCCTACCTCTCTCTGCACTGCACAGACAGGACAGTAGCAGTGCATAAGGAGAAAGTACACTATCAGAAGACTTTATCTGCCATCAAGGATAGCAAGAACACCTTTGAAACCTACCCAACTACCTCAACTACAAGTCAATTAGAGACCTAGTGACTCATTTATCTGCAAGCCAACCTTGAAAACCCAGAATTTCTAATCACAGCCAGAGAGGTCTTCCTACCTCAGGGGAAGATGCCTGGCAGTGATATTGGAGAAGTTTATTTGCTTCCCAGATGCACACAGGTGCAGGAGCATTAGTGAGAGATTTCCATACTGATACCTGCATTTACAGAGCACACAGTGCCCAGAACAAGCATCAGCTTCCTCCCTCCCCTCAGACTTCCACAAGCACACAAGTGTACACCCACCAAGGACTCTGCACTTGGCCATGAAGCAACACAGCCCACCCCGCCAAAAATGCAAAAAAAGCCTATTCTAGGCCAACTTGTCTTCACAGACAAGATAGGGAGTTAAACCTCTCACAACACTCAGTCACTGCAAAGTCACAGATGGTGACTCCACAGGCAAGAGGCTTTCACTAGCAATTCAAAATTGGGGGCAAAGGAATCACAGCCAACTCCTGTACTCTCTCTGCTAGCCAGCCTTCCCAAAAGGGAAGCACAGCATGGGAACAAAGGGTGACTGTTTGACAGGCTGCACTTTTAACACCTGCTTTTAGAGCCTGTACAAGCATGGCACCATTCAGCCACTCTCTTTTCAAACCTCACATTACTATCAAGAGTCCCAGATGTTGGAGAGGGATACACTGGCATAGCAGCCTTATAAAGATGAACTATCCAACTAAAAGAGCTAATGCTTCTTCTAGAGGCATTGTAAATGGAAGAAGGAAAGAGGCGCTTCAAAGAGATTTTGTCATTTTCTGCATTATTTTCAGAGAGACAGCTCAAGATATCTAACCAAATGGGTGACTAGGCATTATATTCAGTATCCCAGCAATATTATTTACTTACTTTTTGCACTTTGCAGCAGAAATTACAAAAAGGCAAGGATGTTTTGTTAAGAGTAGGCTGAGGACACAGTGAGGAAAACTGTAAGAAAAGACACTATTTGTGGACAATTGCAGATGTATTCAGGCTCAGGTCACACACAGGATTCTTCATTTTCTCTGCTTAAGGTCTGCTTTTCAGGTATTCCATCAAGAAATACCTGAAACCAGTTACAAGTGTTACAGTGGAAAAGGAGGGCTTGATATACTCCCTCCTTGTCAAATACCCGAACACAATTTTATGTCTGGTGGGAAAAATGGCAGTGTGCCCCGGCAGCTGGAAGGGCCAACCAAATCCTAAGATGTATCAGGCAGAGCATCCTCAGCCAGTCAAGGGAGGGGATTGCCCCACTCTGCTCTGCACTGGGGCAGCCTCACCTTGAATATTGTGTGCTGTTTTGGGCACTGCAATATAAGAAAGACACAAAGTTATTAGAATGTCCACAGGAGGCCGTGAGGATGGTGAAGAGCCTTGATGGGAAGCTGTGCAATGAGTAGCTGACACCACTTGGATTATTTTGCCCGGAGAAGAGCAGACTGAGAGAAGACCTTGTCACAGTTACAACTTCCTCACAAATGGAAGCAGAGGGACAGACACCAATCTCTTCACTCTCATGACCAGGTACAGGACCTGAAAAAATGGTCTGAAATTGGGGCAGGAGTGGTTTAAGTTGGCTATCAGGAAAATGTTCTTCACCCAGAGGGTGGTTGGGCACTGAACAGGCTCCCCAGGGAAGTGGTCACAGCACCAAGCCTGACAGAGCTCAAGATGCATTTGGACAACACTCTCTGGCACATGGTGTGGTCCCTGGGGTATCCTGCACAGGACCAGGAGTTGGACTCAATGATCCTGATGGGTCCCTTCCAACTCAGCATATTCTATGATTTTATGACCTTTCAAGATTCTAGTGGGAAAGTGTGGCCGCATCATGCACTATGCAATGCATATGCTAAATACAAGCATAAGAGTGATGCCTACTGAAACAGCAGCACACAGATATCTACAACCAAATTATGTGAATAAGTATAAATTCTCTGAGACAGTACAAGACTAGTTGATATGAACAGCAAATTAAAATGTTAATTCTAAATTAAAATTAAAATATGATTAATAATAAAAGCAGTAACAAAGGAGAGCAATGTGCAGGAAGGAAAAAGACAGCATAGAGCAGTCAGCACTTGTAAAAACATTCATTACAATCCCTGAAAAGATACAGAACTAAAGTCCTTCTGTCCCTGATAAATGCTGTTTAGCACAATCTAGCATGTTTCTACATGTCTCAATGGAACTGAAATGAAAACATAAATTTCTAATAAAAGCACTGGATATTACTCATCGGAGCCTCTGACTTACAGCAGAGCAGGTTCTATGTTATTAGGTTTCTGTGAGATTTCAATATAACAGCAGCTACTTCTTTACACTGCTCGCTAATGGCTGATATCCTGCTGATTCGCAATGCTGCTGAGGTGATAATGAAGCATTTGCCAGCTAGAAAGTTACAAAAGCATGAACAATTAATACCGATGAGAGTTATTACATACACATGGTTTGTTAGACAGGGAAAAAAGGGAAGAAAGACTAAAAATGCTGGGAGACTGCTGGGCAAAGTGGTATAACTTCTGAAAGGTGGGAAATTTATTCCAAGCCACATTGTTTTCTCATCACACCATCCTGCTTGTCAGCATCTGCTTTTAAGCATGACAACTTAAAAAAAACCACAGAATGTGACCGCCCCCCCTTTTTTAAATTTGATCATTGATACTGATAGATTTTATCTTTTCTACAGCAAACAATTATGGTTCATGTATTAGATTTTTCAGAACTCAATAAGTTGAAATGTGTAATTTTTTCAGTTATTTGCATCTTGATTGAAATTACAAATCCCCGTTTTGTTACTTAGAAGAAAAAGTCTTCCTACATGCAGAACTGAACGTCCAAATCTGTAGAAAATAAATCTTCTCAACTTTCACTTAGATCTCATGAGTAAGGCAATAGCCTCAGGTGTGTTTCAAGCCACAAAGGGAAAAACAGAAGCCAGGAATGAAGAAATTCCACTTGGCAGATCTATATCTGTTACCGAACAAGTTATATTTCTTTAAGAAGAAGTCTGTGCAGCAGTGGGGGAAGATGTTGGAAAATTCTTTTAACTTTAGAACAAGCGTATGATCCCTGTATTTGTAGTTAAAGCTTAGTTTTGTACCATAGAGTAATTAGTACAAATACCAGAGAATAAGGTGGCCTTGTGTTAACTCCCTACATCTCTGATTAATAAGACTAACAAGTCTTGTGCCAGCTAATGCTTCCTTATTTATTTATATTAGTGATTAATACATATTAGCAGGTATCCTAGTTTTGAGAACAAGAACTGTGTGTCAGAACAAAGAACAGTAAGAGAAGTACATTATGACCTGACCACATATTTGACATACTCTCAAGTAGGTAAGATTCATTACAAGATCCAGAACCATATCCAGTAAGTCCCTGGAAATAATTAGTATATATGCATATATCTGGGAAAAGTAATGTATATGTATTAGTTTGAGGAATATAACCTGGTCTGTTAGGTTACTGGGCATGCATGCTTTGAGGAGATATCCCCATGCATCCAGCACTGCTAGTAACGAAATGTTGACTTTCTAACCTAGTAAATTGGCTGGAGAGTTTATTTCCTGTTCTTCAGTGACACACCTAGATACTGGTTCAAATGCACAGGTAAAGAACAATACAGAAACTTGGCCAAAGATTGAAATACCTTTTTTTTTTTAAACCTTTATATCTCCTCCATTTATGAGTATTTGTCTAACCAACTAAGTCCCTGTGCCCTACATTCACATTAACTCCCCTGCCACTCCTCGTGTAATACCTCCTTGTGGCCAGCAAGGAGCATCCATTGTAAGGGGTTTTACAGTTCGCTGTGGAAAGGAAAATGCCATACCAGTTTTACACCTTTTTTCACACCCTCACTTTAGCCAAACTCCTTTGGTACACCTGAAAGGGCCTCACACCTGAGAGAAACTGACTGTTATCAGCCTGACTTTGGCAGAGATTGTCTGCTTGTCTCAATTAAGAAGGAGTTTAGGAAGTCTGAGCCCAGCTCCCAACCTATCACATATTGTAGCAGATTCCAATAGACAACAGGTGAGTCCTGAACACTACTAACTCAGGATTAATCTAAGGTACTACTCTGCCACAGCAATATTCTTTCTTCCTGTCCCTTTTAAGGGACCTCTTCCCCTCCATAAAAATTGTTCTTCGAAAGAAGCTAACATGCCACTCCTGCCTCTGGAATTGAAATTCTGAAAGAGCAATTACCTGAAGAAGAAAAAAGAGGTAGGGGGAGAACCCCTTATAGCACATTTTGAAACTAGACAAATCAAATTACTTCTCTTGTAAGCCATGTAGCTCAATGACCAAATCACTCAGTAACAAGTTTGTGTCACTAATTGGAATTCTTTGTAGATTGTCATATCATTCTCTCTTTCTGTACTCTTTCCTCAGAATTAAAGCAATTCCCAAAGGCTCTGAAACTGGAAAAACAGAAGTACAGGTAATGCTTACAGAGGATGAGGGATCATGCATATTCTTATAGTTACCACTAACACTGAGTCTTCTCCAGTACGCTGAGTTATGTAGGTTCATAATCTGAAAGTCTGTAAAAACCTTACATCTAAGTAAAATCCAGGATATTCTTTCATAACTTTCTCATATGTGGTCTCAGGGAGTACCCCAAAACTCACATCTGATCCAGACTACAAAATTAGCAACTCTCTCCTGTGCAGGAGATAGCAAGTGCTCATGTAAATATGAACATAAACCTAAGGAAGAATCAAGAATATTCATCCTTCTACCTGATAAGTCTCCTGGATCCAGCCTGCTAAAGGAATTTCTTGTTCCTACTCTTACAGGCTTGCAAAGTGACAGATTTCTCTATAGGTGGTCAAAACCCTCAAAATAACAAAGTTACAAATGTCTGACTGCTTTTGTACCTATATAAGAAAAAGGATCCTGCCCTTGAAAAACTGTGGGGTTTTTTACCAATTAGGGTTTTCAGGCTACTGGCCCAGATTACTGAATGTATTTAAAATTGTTATCTTCAATGTGATTTCAACCATGGCATGATTATCTTCACTCAGCTCCATGCCAGGGTCGCACTGAGCACACATATCTGCAATAAAGCAAATGGAGTTCTTAAAAAAAAAAAATTCCTTATAACTGGAGGCCTAGTACTCGTCACTAATTCATCCAACATGTGTCACCAGAAAAAGAGGAAGGAGCATAACTTGAAGGCAGGAGCAGACACAACAGTCATGCCTGGGAGGCTGATCTCTCCTATTGCTCAGATGCTCTCCTCCTCTCTATGATAGCAAATTGAACCCTGCGGAGAAGACAAAAATGTCCCTTTGAAAACAGCTATTACAACTTGATTATGCTAGGTCTCCAGCATTATTAATACTTGCTGCCTGTGCTTGCCATTAGCTTCCACCAAGTTTAAATAATACTTTCTGAAGTAGAACTAGAAACATTTCTCATATCCAAATTAACACCTGATTATTTTCATTCTGGTGAGGTAGAATGAATACATAAAGCTTTTTTTCCACTTTCAATTTTAGAACAAATAAATGTGGTTTTAAAAATCATGACTGTGAGGCTGTTATTTTTCAAGTTTTTGATAGCCCCTAAAAATGTGCATATCTTTACTTTACAAGTGTTTTGCAGGGGAATGGCAAGTTGCTTACCTTAAATTCCTTTCAACCTATCCTAAACATCAGTTTACCCAGAGTTTGTCAGTGAATTAGCTTCTTAACTTGGAGGTAGGGAAGCTATTACGCAGTGGATTCAGGGACATTAAATAGCTGGCCCAAACTAACCTAGTTCATGCCTCCCACATGGAATATTGAAAGTGCTTTTGTGACAAACACCTGCCATAGATCACCAGTAAAAGTTTCTTTGGGATTCAATCTTCTTTTATAAAATCTGTCTCCATTTCAAAGGCAGATCTATAAAAGCAAGGGAGGTGAAGTGTCTTTTGGAGATGAAGAGTTCTACTTACATGAAAAGTACATGAAAAGATGAAGGTTACTCACTAAGCTCAGATTACAAACTTTTAGACTTCCAGTGTTCAAATAAATGAATGCAGTCCAGAAAAGCATAGCTACTATACAATGTATTTGTTGTCTACCTTATAAACCTGAAGCATCCATGTGAAGACAAAATCCCAGAAGGCCAATAAACCAGTTGTTTTGTTCCCATTGGGAGCACAAGAAATAAGATTCGTCATTGCAGTTGCATAGGCTGTATTAGATTGCCTGAAATTATTTCTTGACTTAAAAAACCTAAAAATATTGCATGCTATTTTACTGCTTCTTTGAAAAGTTATTTAGTATCAGAGCACATCTGCATCTCAAAAATTATCAGGATTGCAATCAAAAGCAAATTGGTTGAAACAGTTTTTTAAACAATCTGGTTCTTTAACAGTCCTTTATGGTACACTCCTTTGTTTTTTTAAGATAGGAATCCGTCACTTGGCCCATTGTAACAGTGCCTAAGAAAACTCTTGCCTTCAGTTGGTCTGAAAAATCACATCAACACATTCTTCCAGATAGAAGATTGACAAGAATTATTTCAGCTCCAGTTTCAGTCCCTGAAAGTCAGCTGCGCATGCCAGGATTCAGCAAGGGCTTGCCCGGGCAGAATAAAAGTGCTGTACTTGGAGGGTAAAGAGAAAATAAGGAAAACATTTACAAGTATTGAAAAGCAACCCAAAATAACCTCCCATTACTAATAACAGTTTACCTGGTTGTACCCCTATTCTAACACTGTTATACACTGTTTCTCATGAATTGCTGGCTTAAGCATTGACAAGAAATTGAGAGCTTATACTTACCCTCTTTTAATGTATAGAAAGCCTAGCTCCTGACATCCTACCCCAACCAGAATCAGACATGCTGACAGACAGCCAACACCCTGTCCTAGCTGACATGGGCAGCACAGGCAGGATACCACCCACATTATTCACTTAAGGTAGGATTCTGTCATATCACAGTGCCACTAGTGGAGCCAAGAGGTGACCTGATTCCTAAGCATGTGCAAACATCATTTGCACAACTGGCAGTTGTGGCCACATGATTCCAACACCAGAAGTCCCTGGAAATTCATCAAAGCCATGGCATTGCTAAGGATGCTCTGTTTGCTGTTGGGGATTGGGTGAGTTTCCAAGTAGCTACATCACTGCTCATCTTTCCCACTGCCTCAATAAAACCTTGGTTTATAACATGCTGTCAATCTCCATTACTGTTCAATTAAAAAATGTACAGAAAGCTTAGGTCCTGACAAAGTGTATAAACTCACACAGATCATTGTATATATAAAAGAGATGATCATAAGTACATCGTCCACAAAAACAGAAAACCAAAAACACTTCAATTCATCAGCCATATTGACATTGTAACACTGACATCTCAAAGCTAACATTATCAGCTTGGATCACTAAAAGCAAATTATTAAAATTTTTACATTTTTAATTTAATACATATATGCTGCCATTCTTTGAAAGCTGGTGTACCACTAAGGACAGCCCAAGTCAGTTGTCAGTCTTACCAGAAGCAATGGTTGCATCCTATTCAGTTTTCTAAGTGATGCACAGGAGCTGATGCACTGAAAAAGGGACTTTCTAAAACAAAATACTCAGAGAGTGTCTGTACTTTCAAGTTACCACCAGTAACTCTGCAGTTCAGCAGCTGTGCTATATACTGCTTAGTTGCAGGTTCTTACTCCAGTAAAGGATGAAAATAGTATCATATTCTTAGTTGGAAATACCACATGAGTCACATTAACAGAGCAGCACAGAACTAGTGCACATTTAGCTTTTTCCATTGGGGCAGATTATGCACAAGATGGCTGTGAAAGAAACACAAAAACATTTATATATGCTTTTATAAAATTGCAGCAACAGGGAAAAGCTGTGTTTTCTATCTGTAGGGATTAAAAACAAATCAAGGAACAAAGAACAGTTTGTGATACTTCAAAAACAACTTGTCATATCACCTCTTATCCATCCACACAGTGCTATTGCACTTAATGTCATTATACAGTTGTGCTCATATGGACAGATCACAGGGCCAAAATGCCTTTCAGCATCCTTCAGAACTATGCATGTGCTTTTGACAACTGGTTCTCCCTTTTGCAATAATATGCTCTGCCTTCTTTTATTTTCTGGTCAGTTGAAGAGGGCAGCACAAGAACAGTCAGCCACCTTTATCAAGTTGCAACTTAAGATTAAAAGCTCAAGGCTAGATTTCAAAGACTTTTGTCTGCCTGAGTAGTCAAGTATAGTATTCTGCAAGCTCTTGTCGTAGCCACCTGCTGCAGGTTTGAAAATGGCACACAACCCCCTTATCCTTCTACACTTCACCTCACAAGAAAGAGTTCCTGCGGCTGATAATGCCAAAAAGCCCAAGACACCCTCTCTGCGTGCCAGGAGAACATGCAATAGCAGCAGAAAATTTTTAAAGAAAAGGGATTTGTTTCTTTCAACGACAATACCTCCAACAAAATTACAAAAAGAAGACAGTGTTTTGCTAAAAGTGTAGCCACGAAGCTCTCAGGAAACAGAAGAAATTGCATGGGGCATGACTGAGCAGTTGAAAAAAGGTGTTCAGCGCTATCTGAAGCACTCCAATGGTGTCTACATCAGCATTTTAGTGAACAACATAGTCTCTTTTAAGGTCTGATTTCTACGTATGACCACACCTGCAGTTATATGCATTGCAATATCAGGCAATATCGGTTTTACACCCCAGATCTTACATCCAGACATTAAACCAAAGGTTCCTTTACTCTAATTTGGCACAAGGAGAAATCCCAACCAGATATTCTCAAGAGGTAACAAATACACAAATGTTTACTGGCTTAATTACAGAAGATAAAGGAACTTTGGCAAAGGAGTAAATACAACACCAAATTGAATAAAAACCACTTACTATAGCATTACTTAGTAATAATTTAGTATTAACTTACCATAAATTCAGCCCATTCAACCTAGAAATCTTTGAATCTATGTATGAGATGTTAAGTTACCCAAAAATGTTCCATGTAAAGAGAATGAGGAGAAGAGAGAGAAAGATAGAAGAGAGGCAGAAAAACCACACAGAGAGCTACCAACTCCTGGACTCCCACATGAAGTCCAAGAGAAGGCAGGGGCTAGGCAAATGGCCACCTCACGGTCAGCCCCATTTAAACCCTTGGCGTGTCCTGGGCCCGCCCCTCAGGTGGGACTTCTGGTTGCTCAGCCAATCAGAGGCCAGGTTAGCA
>VZRL01001308.1:519113-537929 GCA_013397895.1 Origma solitaria | reverse complement strand
CCCGCCCCGGGTATGTGACTGACAGCTCTACCAATCAGAGGCTGCGTTTGCACCACCCTGGTGTGTGATTGGTGGACAGCTGTGCCCAGCTGGGGGGTCAGGGGGCAGGGCAGAGCACGGCCTCACCAGCACAAAGCCTGGCCTGGCCCTCCCACCAGACACACATGCCGGCACTCCAAGATGTCTCAAGACATTTATCTAATCCAGTCTCTGATAATTGGTTCACATATGAAGAGTTGCTCTTCCTGTCGAAACAAAGCAAGAAGCTGCACATTGAAGCTCACGCGCTGTTCCCCTTCTGTAGTGACGACACAGGATGCTGCAGTTCAGGGGGAAGGGCACCAGTCTGGCATTGTCCTAGCAATGACTGCATAGAAATACAATATTGGAAATACTTACAGGTCATGCACCTCCCTCTCATGTCAAGAAAGCTTAAAAGGGTGAGGAAGATCATTGAAAGGCAGCCACTGTTTCCTAAGCCTTTCATGGAGACAGCTCAGCAGACTTGGGGTTACTTAAGGGAACATCCAAGACACTGATTTGTAGGCTTTTACATCAATCTCAACACTCAATTCAAAACTGGTTTTTTTTATCTGACTACCAATAATTTTAAATAACCCACAGGCTAAGCAGGAAAGAGGTTCCAGAGGAACAACCCAGAGACTTTGCAGACAATGGTTTAAACCTTTTCCAGGTATCATACTACCCAGTGGAAACATAGATTACCTGTGCGACGGGCTGCTGTTGGTTACCTCCAGCATAAGGTGATCAGATTCACCTGGTTCGACCCAGATAACAAATACGCTCATTTCCCTGAAACACACCAGGGCAGAGTAACATAAACCACAATTGATAGCAACCTCTACTTGATCTCAGTGATGGAGGAAGTTCAAGAGCTGCTCTGGGGCTACAAGATTAGCAAAGCCATTAGAAAGCAATTATGGCACTATCTGCTTGAAAGGAAGTCATAATACACAGATATCTAACATCCATAGAAGCAGAAGTGCAAGGACAGAAAGCACCATGTGCAGGAGCTGAGCTGTCCCCTGTGGGTGCAGGATAAAACCAGTCAGAGCAAGCACCTTGCTCCATCACTGGTGCTTAGCTGTTCTAAACTGGGCTGGTGGGGCTGAAGCTCTGATTCCCATGTACATGTGCCCACTGGTGGGAGGGAGGGAGATCTGCTCATAGAGCAGGTATTGCTACCCACCTGCTACACCTGTCCTACCAGGTAAGTAAATTCATATATCACTGAATGGTAAGTTCTTTTCTAGCAGCCACACCACCCTGACTCTGGTGATACTGGCAGTCAACATCAAACTTAAAAGCAATGTCTTTAATTAATTCCATGGCTTTTTTTACCAATATATCCAAATGAGATTAGAAAGGTATTTAGAGCATCTCTACTGCAAAAGCATCACATATTTAATCTTTACCAGTAGACTGCAGTTTAGCTCAGCCATTCATGTGCTAATGCTAAGAGTATATCTTGTTTAGATCATGAGCAATGTACTAGGATGTTCCTGTTCTAGAGAAGGGAATTGCTGTCCATCACCCTCCCTGCTAGGGAAATAAGGACCTAACAGAAGGAGAGGTTTTTACACAGTGAATTGTTGTTGCAGGGAGACATTTCCAATATTTATTTGTCTTTGGCCGACAAAGGGACAAGAATATTCTGGTCAGGATAGCTTTCTCTTCTATGAAAACATAAATGCACACACCATTGATATGAAGAGCCAAGTACAGGTGAGAATATTCAGTGCTGTCACACAAATTTTTCCTGAAATAAAGGCGTTGAGAAAATCACCTTTAGCAAACATTTGGTCATTCAAGCAGCTGTGATTAGTTTCGGTAAGAATTATGTTTTGCTCCTGTTTCATTAAAACAATTTCCTTTCTTCCTTACTGCTAAAATTTGGACTGCTGGAAGAAAAAAGTGAAAAAGGCAGAGGCAGATATGAACACTTTATCTTAGCAACTGCATCTAAGATCTCCTCCTGCAAAGAGCTTCCAACTTTCTAAAAGCAGAGCAGTGGTTGGCCTTCACCTCACCCCTCACTGTCCAAGCTTGTTGAAAACAGTCACCACTCAAAGAAATCCCCTCACCTCCCCTGCTCTCTTCCCCCACAAAGTTTACAATACTGCTCATCTGAACTGGAAGCAAGTTCCTTTGGCAGCACCTACTCTTCTTAAGATTTCTTATGTTTACAATGATGAGTTTGGGAGCTTTTTGGCAGGGTGGGGGGAATGTTGCCAATATGTGTTTTCATGAAAGCTCCTCTTAACTGTAATTTTCTAATTATGCAGTTCTCTTTTGGCTGGCAATCGTCTAAAGTGCTGCGTGGCTTTTCCTCCTTCTCTGGAATGATGTGCTCCAGCACTGTACTAGTTGTCAAATGCTGTGTTATATTTTTCCAGCTTTTTTACCTTTTTGATTTTTTCAGCTGTGTATCAGAATGTTCTCTTTTCTGATCTGTCCCACACTCCTCTTTCTGCTCCTCTTTTTAACCATGAAATGCAAGCTCTTTGTGTACCAGTGTCACTTCTGCTTTTAAAAGGAGACCTGTACCCACTGTGCATGTGTTATCCTCCTTGCCACCCACTCACCACTCCTCTGGAGCTCCTGTTCAAATGACACAAGCATTTCTTCCTGCATCCACACCATGTTACCTCCCTTTTGGACAAGTTCTCCCTTCTCACCCACAGCTGCTGACGGAGACATGGGTTCTCTAGTTTTATGTGTATGTCCTTAAAACCTGCCAAGACACACACTGCTGAAAAAGCACGTCACATGCACACATCTAAGGTGTGGGTCTCTGTGTTGCCACCCAGACTGTCACTACAGCACCTGGGTGCTCATGGCGTCTGAACAAATTGCTGCTCTGTTCCACTGACTCCAGGATCTCTCCCCACAATCACAAATTTGCAAGCCTTTTTTTTTTTTTTTTTTACTTTTCAAGCTTTTTTTAGTTTTCAAACTGATTTATTTTCCCAAAAGTATCTTGGTAAGTTCTTTGTTATAATTTTATTGTAATGAAGGTCATCTAAAGCAAACACAATCATTGTTACTTTCTTCCTAGCATTATCAGATTTTTGGGTAAACAGCCTTCAGAATAGTTTGTTTGCAGTATTCCATTCGCTCAGTCATATTCCTGTTATATCAGCTGTTGTTACCCAGGCCATATTATCAAGAAGATGCTATGCAGATTTCCATACACAGTTAGAACTAGAAATCCTTTCCTCTCATTTTCCTACAGAGGTATCTATTATTCCCAGCAAAGGTTATACAGTTTCAACTGTCATATGTGTAGTTTTGTTAGAACATTACATCATAAATTATCCTTCAGAAGAGATTACAGCAATTATGAAAAAGGCATCTATATCTTCCTAAAATAGGGAATTTCTCATTTCATACATATGACAATGCCAGTCCATGCATGAATTCTGACTCATCAAAGGCCAGAAGAGAAGACAGAAAGCAACTGAACTGGAAAGCAAACATCAAAATAGTGCCTGTGAAAATCAGCATGGATTTACAAGACAAGTATTTTTGTTTTTCTTAAAATGACACTTCACTAACGATCATTTAATTTTTTTTTTAATAACAGGGAGAGTTATCACCACTGTTACTAATAAGGCTGAAAATAGCATTTTATATTCGGAGCTCCTCCTGTGCATTACATTTGCTACAAGTAGTTGCTATAGGCTGGAAAGACAATTGCTGCAGAAACTGTAGTCCAGCCACAGTAACATCTTCCTCTTGCATCTTCACATCAGAAGTTTGCAGCAAATCAAGCTCCAATTATTCACAAAGTGTTCAAAACATTGGCACTTACAAATTCCACAGCCATCTTTGCCTGCAGAAATTCTACCAAAGGAATGCTTCATCATGCTGTGGCACAAGAAAAGTGCATGACTGAATTGGCAATGTGATCTTTCACTGTCTAGGTAAGGTTGTATTACCCAGTGAGAGAGGGGATTCACCCTACCAACCACATGTAGATAAGCACTATGGCTCCATCAATTACATTTGTCCCCATTTGGAAAAAAATAACAATACTGCAGTATTTTTCAAATCTAGGCCATAGGGAAGACTATAAACATTGATATTTTTCAAATAGGCACAGCCCAGCATGTAATTACAGCATATATCCCCTCTCTGTCTCTTACATTTTTTTAAGAAAGTGCCTAGAGTAGTCATGATGCTTGTACTGGGTTTATGTGGCAAGGACAGGGAGGATGCAGAAGAGCATGTGAGCAGAGGAGAGGGCTGTCTGTCCCTGTGTAGGACACATCAGGTTCCCGATGGCTCCAACCAATCCACCATAGTGCACAGCTAAGCCCCACAGCCATGATGGCAGCAACTTTGGGAAAATGTATTTAAGGAAAGGCAAAAACCACAATGTTAGGGAAAACCTGTGAGAAACAGCCCTGCAGACACCAAGATGAGAGAAGAAGGCAGGAATGAGGTGCTCCATGCACTGGAGCAGAGATGCCCCTGCAGTCCATGGAGAAGACCATGGGGAAGCAGGTTGTCATCCTGCAGCATGTGCAGGATCATGTCAGAGCAGGTATCCACACAGCAGGCCATGGCAGACACCATGCCAGAGCAGATGGATGTGCTTTGAATGAGCTGCAGACTGGAGAGGCCATGCAGGAGTGGGTTTGTCCCACTGTGAAAGAATCCATACAGCCTATGAAAGAATCCATGCTGGAGCAAGGGAGACATGGAGGAAGGAGGCGCAGACATGAACTGTTATGGACTGACTACAACACTTATTCCCCATCCCTCTGTACTGTAGAGTGTGTGGAAAGATGGACATAGAGGAGCTAGGAAAGGAGGAGTGAAGTTGAGACTGGGAAGAAGGGGGTAGAAGGGAAGTGTTTTAATTTTTGTCTTTATTTCTCTTCATCCAATTCTAATGGACAATAAATTAATTTTCCTAAAGGTGAGTCTGTTCTGCGCTTGATGGTAATTGCTAAGTATCCAACTTCCTGTCTGTATCTTGACTCTTGAGGTTTTCTATCTTATTTTCTCCCTGTCCTGTTGAGAAGTGGGAATGATAGTGGCTGGGTGGGTGTCTGGCAGCTGGCCATAGTCAACCTACCACAATGCTTGACCATAGAAAAGTGAATAATGATGCAAAATGAAAGTTTTCAAAAGTGTCAGTTTCACATTGACAAAGGAAAAATCTTGCAACGTGGCAGTATGTGGGTCATCCTGGTCAAGACCATAGTCCTCTCTACCCAGCTTCTTTCTGTTTAAAGCATCCCTTTCTTTGGTACTTGGCAGCTCTGGAGAACTGCATATATTTGAAAATCATCCATGGGATAGCTAGTTTTAATCCATTGATGCTTCAAGCTTTTTTTTTGTTTTGGTTTTGGTTCTAGACCCTTTGTCCTAGTCCTTTAAGAATGCTTTCTCTTTGCTTCCTTCTCTTCACCTGCATGCCACACTCTGGCTTTTGCACCTTCCTCTTCATCTTGCCCCAAATGTGTTAGTGCCTCATATGTTTCTAAACTCCTTTAGCAATGAAACACTTCTGTCTCATACCAGAATGTGTAAAAACTTCAACAGCTAACATTAATCCATGTCCCTTCTGCAAGAATGAAGAGCTGGCTACACTACATTTCATTTGATAAGCTGTTACCTTAAATCACAACAGCACCCCATCCTCAGTACCCTATTAAAATTATCTTAGAAAAAAAAATCAAATCACTTGTTAATGCTTTATGACTTCATCTCACTCACAGTGACGCAACCACTGAAACAGGGGTTCTACTAATATCAGACACAGTAGACAATTGGGTAGCTGCCAGCTCTTCACATTGTGCTTATCTCCTCTCCTGTGTTTTTTGCATAGCTTTCTGTTTTGAATTTTACAGCACTGAGCTTGCTTTAGGCAAGCTAGCAGAAATAGATAACTCGGTACATTTGTTCTCCCCACCAAGAAAATTCAGAACTACCCTCTCATTACAAGGAAAGAAGAGAATGCGTGGGTTTTTTCAGGATGAAACATGAGTAATTACAATCTGTCATTGTCTCACTGTATGTTTATATTGTACTGTTAGACTTTGGGTGACGCTGGGTAACACTACTAAAATACACAGTAATTTGTAACTTTTGCCAAACTGACAATTGTACCGACTTCATCTTGATTTCAAAAAATTATCAGAACAGCTTTTACAGACTTACCTTTTGAATTATTTCTTCTGTTTTAACATTGCAATGTTTTATATAAATAATTTTCCATTCCCATAACAGCCTTTAAAATGTAATTCTTAAGTGTAACCCTAAACAGCCTTTGCTATTATTTTTATGAGTGCCAACATTTGACTTTGCTTAAGCACTGCCAGAGTCATTTTCTAGTTAATGTGTTGTCTATTATAAAAGCCTCCAAGTTTCTAAAATGATGCCAAGAATTCTCAGCCTAGACTTTGAAGGACTGGAAATGTCTTGACCTGGGCCTAGACTCTATACACACTTCAAATCTATCAGTGGTTTGAGGAACTGATACATGCTGGGCTGTCATTCTGCCAACACCTTGTGTCTGATCAACTGCTGAAATGAGCCTATGGGTAGACTTATCATGACATATTTCAACAGGATTATTGAAAACTGCATTTTCTCAAAGCTGACCACAGGACCTATTTAAAGGCTGAAGAAGCTGCCTCATGGCTGTCACCATGCCAGCTCCTCCTCCTCTGGTATCTGATCCTGGAACAGCCTTAAGCTTCATGGTGTCCTCATGAATGTCTTTGTTCCCACCCCTTCTCACACACTCTAACTCCTAAAAAGAAAGAAAAGTGGACAATAATTAATATGGAAATAAAATATTTCATGACTAACAAAGGCAGACTCATGGGCATTGACTCCGCCGTAAAAGTTTCTTCTTTAAAAAAAATCTTATTCAAGAAACACTATTCATCATCAAGGTGAAGGAAAAGATAACTATGCAAAAAGCACTCTTCTCATTAAAAAAAAAAATCAAGGAGAAAAATTTGAGTATTTGTTTAGGAAAAAAAAGTTATATATGCCTTATACCAAGGGTATCTGTCAGAATAGAACTGACTTATCTTGTCTTTTATAGAAGAGGTATTTTAATAGTTGAAAATGAATCTTCAAAATAATACAAAAATCTACAATAGAAGGGACCATTGAGGCCATCCAGTCAAACCTCCTCTCTCCACAGCACTGACTTCACGGTTAGGTCATGTTGCTCAGAGCCTTATCCACTCAAGTTTTGAAAATATCCAGAGATGGAGATGCCACACTGATAGCATTCAACTGAAATTAAAAAAAAAATCTTGTGAGGGAACAGTGCCATTTTTAAAATCCTTAATTATACTCATATTTCTCTAGACCAGTACTTCTCAGGTATTTAGAAATACATGTTAAAGATGGGCAACTAAACAAGGTACAACCAATTTTTTACTTTCAAATACATAGAAAACTTTGGAAAACTGAATATCCCCAGCACCCTGACTGAGCAGGAACATCAGCTGGATATGCTGCTTACTGCTCTGTCTAGAAAAGGTGCATTAAGTGAGGGAGAATGCCCTATACGGGCATGAATGCCCATTCACTTAGAGAATGCCCTGTCCTATACAGGGGCCTTCTTCCTTAGGTTTATCCCCAAACAAGTCTTCTAAAGAGAGCAATGGGAGAGAAAAAATAAAATTAGAGAGTTGACTAGGTCTTGCACACAATTCCCATAAAAGTGAATTGCCTTCAAGGCTTTCAGTAGTCCTGCCCCCTTCAGCTGCTGTAGTCAAACCTCTCATTAGCACAGCCGAAATAAACAGTTTTTATGTCCAGCAAACATTTGTAAGAAAAAAGTGTTTTCTGTAATTAATACCTTTCTCTCAAACTTTTTTGCTAGCAGAGAGCACCAGGTGCACAGACTTTCATGCACATACACATTTTTAAAAGAATCAATAGAGTAAGTCAATAGTTCTTATTTTCTGACATTGCAATTCACGTTCCCATTCCTAATATTTTCCTTTAATATTGAATTTTCCTTTAATATTACCTATCAGATATTATTTCATTTTCACTGTCATACATACAGCAAATATCTTAGCTCCATCTGCTTTTAAACATTTTAATTACTGCAGTCTCAAATAGAAGGTTATATTTAAGAAATAAAATTGTTTCAGCTTTGCATTGTCCATTAATCATTACGACGTGATTCCACTAATTACAATATACAAGTTATCACTAAGATTGCTTACAGCTGATGTCAATATAATGGAACTGCATTCTATTTTACTATTTTTTTCAATTTACTACAGGGTTTCTTTGTACACCACTGCCAAACTGTTCTTGGTTTCCCAAGAAAATGTGAAGACTTGAAAACCCCACTGTTCTTTTCATTACCTCCTTATTCACTCAGTAACATTCAGGTATGTTCCATCCAATTTTTCTATTTATCTATTATTTTTCCACAGAAGCATTAATTAGAAGTCCTAAAGAAGTACATTTTTTAATATCGATAACCAGGCACTTTCTTCATGCCTTTGGAGCTTGCAACTAACACAGATTTTCATTGTTAGTAACAGAGGACTCTTCAAATCAGGAGTCATTAACAGCAGTGTTTTCCAGGAGGCTAATACTGGGAAATCAAAAACACTGTTCTGTGATTTACAAAACAAACATTTAGCTATCACAGAAATAAAAACAAACAGAACTTTATATAATACAAGTTTAAGGTCCCATTTTTCAGGTGCACTTTGTTCTAGGATTTTTATTTTTCCATGAATGCATATTGCCTACATTTGGGCACATACTCAGACTGAACTTTTCTGCCTACCAGAACAATCCCCAAAGAGGGAAATGGGCATACAGAAAGGTCAGGCTGCACTTCAGCACTAATCCCACTGATAATATATACATGAATTCAACAAGACTGGTTTCATACAGGGTTTTCCATAATCTTCAAAGGCATCCTAATAAGCCAGAGAGGCACATGTCCATCCCCACAGTAAACCCTAATTCTTATTCCACTGTGCGCAGCATGCTAACCCATTCTCTACCAACACTTTCCTTCTCCAGAAGATGTGAATTACTCGGTTCATTTTTAGGGCAGTTTCTCTCTACACCATCATCATGAGTGTCTAGAGAATACAAGGAACTTTGATTCTCGAGAATGCAGCTCCACACCACCTCTCTGTAGTAATTACTACCCTCTGTAGTAATCTGCTTTCACCTAACAGATGGCCAAAACCTGGTTTAGCCAAACACTTAAGCATTATATATTCAAAACCAGGAAACTAAAGGAGGATTAACTGTTTACCTAATAATGCAACCATTCTTCTTGGAAAGAAAGTCACATCCTCCCGCCTTTGTGAAATTAAATTTTATGCCAGGATTCTACTGTCCATCACATCACATTACATGGAGATTCTCCACTTCTGTGCAGCTAGTTGAGGTTCCAGAGCCAGCCTCAACAAAGACATCAAGAAGAGCCACTGGGGTCCACATTTCAAGTTTTACCCGGGAGCATGGCAGAATCCACAAGCAATCAGAACTCTGAGACAACTTCTTTGTCCCCATAAATCTCAAATAATTCTTAGGTTAATAAATGTGCTTACAAGGGAGCAGTGATCAAGTACACTACAAAGAAACTGTGCTTAGTAAAAGCATGTCATCGGGCAATATTAGATAAGCACAATGCATGATTAGCTTTGTGTGTATGGCATGGCTAGAAAGCTTGAAGTCACTTGGCTACTGCCCTCCTATTCACCAGCCCTCTCATGCTCCAGATACAGACTTCCTTTTCATACTGGCGGCAGCAACAGCTGTAGGACACAGCACAAATGAACCAAAGCAGATGCTGTTTCTCATGCACAGCACAGCACACTGTGCATGGGACAGACACACTTGCAGTAGGTGTTGGCTGATAGCAGACACTCAGAAAAAACAGTAACAGTTTTCAGTGTTTCTACAGAGATGCCTATCACAGTTTTCAAGTCCTACTGGTGGCATTTTTTTTGGTTTCCTAACCTTTAAGGTAAAAGATCCCTGCCTGCATTTTTCCCTAACAAGTAGGGTCCTACAGAAGTCTACAGCGTCTTTGTACCCACAGAATATATTTAGCAGTAAGGACTAAAAGAGTAATTATTAATGCCTGCAGGAAGCATAGGCACTGTTCCATACACTTAAAGAGGTGTGCCTGGATTTTTATTATGATGAGGATCTATAGCACAAAACTCCCTTCATCTGAATGTTGCTCAAAGCCTTTTTTGTGAATACTGCTCCAGAGCTCCTGAAACAGCGATGTCCTGAGGAACAGCAAAGTCAGAGTGCCACCTGCCGCTGCTTTTCAACAGGAAAAAGGTGCTGGATGCCAGTTTCTCATCCTCATCTTCCACTGCATGCTGAAGCACCCTTGGACTCACAGCCAGCTGAGCAATATCGGGTTAACTGCACGTGTATTTGGACACCAACACTTTTTAAACCTGTTCCGGCATTCTCCAGGATTTGGTTAATGTTTTGCACGGAGCCCTTAGCAACTTCAGTTCAAATCTCAAGCACAGAAAATTTCTTCCAAAGGAAAGAGATGCAAAATACAGAGAGAGTTTATTGGGCAAGTATCAATATCTGATTGTTCTATTCTTATATTCTTCCCTAGGAATCTTCTACTGGACACTGACAAACACAAATGTTGTACCAGTTAATTCGTAAAAGTCCACAGTCCATAAAAGGAAGGTTTTCCCATAATGACGTTAGCCTGAAAACAGCACTAAAAACATCCCACCAAAACTAGAGGTCAGCCTTCAAAAATACTTTTGATATCGGAAAAAAAAACCAAAAAAACCCCAGGTTAGTAGTTAACAGATACTAAAATCAGTATTTTGATTTTTACTTTATATGTTAAACAGATCAAATAAAATAAACTATCAAACACACAGACAAGTTTCCAATTCTCTCAATTTAAACAGAAACTAACTAAATTAAATATGTCTCTGAATGTTTCTGTGGAAGGAAATTCTCACAGATTTCTTCAATCTTCTGTCTTTGGCCTTCTTCCTCAGACTGCCTCTAGAAGTCCTTTTTTTCTCCAGTGAGGATGAACTTCTGAGTTAATTAACTAAGGATAACATACTTTACTTGAACAGTTAAGGTGAATCTACATTAATGGTTTATTGAGCAGCATCATTTCTCCTAAGTATGAACGTGCTGAGTATCCATGCTTGGAGTAACAAGGAGCACACTTCAGGCACACAGCCTGCGCACACACTGTAGTTTCTCTCCTGAACTAAGCAGAAAGCTTCACACTGAGATGCAATCCAGAGTACCAGGGTTACTGCGGACAAAAAGTACAGCCTTTAAAGCAAGAATTCAGCAACTTTGAAGTCCTCCTGCTATTAGCAAGCCACAGATCTGGAAATATTTATATGTGTTCTTGTCCTTCCTCTGTAGTTGAAGGAAATCCAAAATGATCAGGAAAGTGATAGGAGACCAGTCACAAGCTTACGGACCTTCCAAAAAATTTAAAAAAAATAGCCAGAACAGCATCTTGGTGGGATCATCACTGCAAACTGCTAGCTGAGACAAAAATGTATATGTGGCCTTTCTTACTTCCAAAGAGGACAACTTTAACACAGTATTTAACCCATCAATGTAAGTGATCTTACACCACCATTACATCTACAGGTGAACAAAAACAAGGGCAGCTATCAGAGGGTCACCACCCTGATTCTGTCAGGAGGTTATTACTCTGATTAATTCAGTCATGGAAAGGACCAAAAATGTCATTGTGAGGTTAAATGATCTGATAGCAGGTCACAAGACAAAGGTCACAAGGCTATCCCTGTAGAGTCTATCCCTGTAGAGAAGAGATGTTGCATACAGTTAAAATTAAAATGAAGGCAACATTTGTAAAACAGGGACAAAAGCTAAGTCTCCTAAATCCATCTCTGTTACAGTAATCTGAAGAATTTTACCTGGGAGAAGGAAATCAAGGCTACTGCACTACTTAACACAAAGTCTCTGAAGCCTGGAAGAGACCAGAGGACCCTCTTGAGAGATATTCAAAGGCTTTGGAAAAAGGAGATTAACCAATCTCCCCAGTCAGAACATCCGAATACCTTGCAGTCTCCCCACGGGCATTTCTGAAGCCAGAGATTTGATAATGCTAGAGCTCTGATTGGACTTGACATTGTACTGGTGAGAGACAGTTAATTCCTGTGGTTCATGACATCTGGAAGATTGCCTATCTGCTGCTAGTGGTGAAAGCCTAGACTTAATCTTTGAGGAAAAAAATCTCTGCCTGCATCTTTCCCCTAGCAACAGCTAATGACACAGTGAAGCCATGCAGTAGTTTGACTTCAGGGATAGGGGGCAAGGAAGGTAGAGCAGTTATTTTCACATGATCATACATTTATTTGTTTTCATCAGCACAACAGTGAAACAGCTTCTCTCCCCATCCCTCTGTGAATGAGTGTTACCCATACTCATGTAAATGCAGTATCTAGCAACATGTTAGGAGAGGCTGTTTTGAAACCATAGACAGGCAGTGCTGTTAAGCAAGCTACAATTTCATTCCACTCCAGAGAAAACAGCAGTAACAAGGAAAGGATGCTACAATGTACACTGCAAAAGAGTGAGTGTTGCCATTGTTCATACAGCTGTGTGTGGGGTCAAGCACACAGAGATACACTGTCCTTTAATTGATGATGCATGCTCTAGAATATATTTTTAGTGGTGCCCCAGGTGTTACCATATTTTGTCATTGTCCTTCCTCTGCTGTGCTTTTTCTTTCCTATTTTGTATTTTCCAGTATGCCACCAAATGGCACTGCAGGGGACTTTTTTTTTTTTAAACAAATGGCTATTACCTTACTTTCTGGCAGTACTGTTTATGGTACAAGCAGGACATGGAAGGAGTGGATACAGAAAATAAAAATGGGAGGATGGAGCCAGAGGAAGGGATCTCCAGTTGTAGAATACTCTTCGAGGAAGCAAGTACAGGATATAGTTACTGGACAGATACGTATTTCTTGCTGAATTCCCTTATTTGAAAAGAACATGGGCTTTTCAAATCTAAATCCCACAACTCTCAATTTGAAACTGGTTACCTTTTGCACTGTAAAGGCCTTCAACATGCCCTATGTACAACCACGGCCATGACAGTGTTTCTTTTCCAATGGGAATTTTAAAAACAGAGTTTTATGTGTTTCACTGTCCAAATACCACACAATCCTGGAATTGAAAACATTAGGCCTGCAACCAAGAATTCAGGAGTCAGGTCTGCAATTCTTTCATCTGCAGCTCTAAAAATTAGTCTTTGCCCAAGATATTCTATGTGGTCTCCTTCTTGCATTCATCATTGACTTGGAATTTGTGCAACTTAATTTTTCTCACAGATCTTCCAGATATGCTGAGTGTTAGCTTCCTAAACATTTTTGCTGATTTACCTCTCATACATTTCATTTTCCAGTGCCTCAAAGTTTCCATCCAGAAGTTAATTCCTTGTACAAGGATGACGTATCAGCTTTTAGGGGAGCTGCAAATCTCTGTCCCTACCACAGACACCTACAAAATTGGGAAATCCTCGTAACTCAAAATCTCTGATGATTCCACAGAAATTTCTGACACAGAAGTGTCATATAAAATTCATGTACAGAATAGTATCTAAAACCTCTGTCATAATCTTCCCAAGAGTGGACTTTTCAGCACTGGTGTGCCATCACAGGAGACAACCTTGAACTGAAAAACATACATCACATGTTGAAGAGTGGTGTGTGAACAATTCAAAATATCATCACCACAGTAACACTCCCATCCAGTCAGGAACAGAGTTAGAGACATATCCCACCAATTGTGAGGGAACAACACTGGAACAACCCATGAATCTGTAAAACCTCAAACTGCAAAAAAGCTGGAGGAGGATTGACTGACTGCTTCTCAATTCTTCTGATGCAAGATGTTGCGGTGGAGCTCCCACACCTATGCCAGAAAATTTCAACATGTGAATATTCTCAGGTCAAATGCTTTTAGCTCGCAGATAGTAAGGAGCTGATAGGTACTAATTCAATATTGTCACATGTTAAATGTACAAATGTTTACACCTTTGCAATTATTGTTGCATTTGAAAGTATATAATTTGTGTGTGTCAATTTCTATTTCCAAAAAGTCGAACCTTAACTAAAGTGCTCAGATGGTCTGAGCCACTTGGACAAACTATTCCAACAGAACTATGGACTACTGAGCAAATGGAATAGACAAAACACTAAAACACAGCAACCGTGGATAGCTCTAGGATTAATAGACGGATGTGCTGGCTTTCTAGCTCTTGGATGTCTCTTGTTGAATTACCACCATTTTTCCACCCTTCACTCTTCATTCATTACAGAAAGATGATAAGCAAGAAGTAGCAGGAACCTCAAAGTACAAGGTTTGTATCAAGTATTCACTTTCAGAGATGAAAAGGCTGAGATCTCTCAGAACAATGACATGTTCCAAAAAAAAGTCTCTTCCAGTTGCTGATCCTGCTCCTGCTGCTCCCTGCTCCACGCAGCTTGTACTTCCCCTACATATTAAGAATGACAGGCAGGAGCAGCTGGGATGTGCCTTAAGAGCATGCCCTGAAGTAGAAAATACAATGCTGACATAAAGTTCTGCAATCAGATCAAAAATAATCATGAAAGTTGCCCCAAAAATCACAGATACTTCTACTCCTTCTTGCCTTTTTATTACAATAGTTGTATTGCAACTGTATTAGGTGCACTGCATTAAGTGTTGGGTGCAGTGCAGTCACACATCAAAGAAATGTAGAGGTGCTTAACTTCTGTACCATCCCATGGAATGACACGAGATGGTATTTCTGAGATGAAAAACAATCAATGCACCAATTCTGTAAGAAGAACACTTCAGAAGAAGTCAGAGACAGTAAAGTGTATAACGAAGAACAGGATCTGAGATTGTCAGGACTGCTTTTTGCTTGCAACCACACTTGGCCTCTTCCACTGTGACTGGGCAAAGATCCCAACAGAAATAAAATCTGGTTGCTTTGCCAGAATACAGTAGGGCTTTGAAAGAATTCTGAGATCTTTGTTGGGATTAGTGGAATAATTTAACAGGAGGTCATGTTAGTAGGTAGAGAACAAAAAGACATTTGCATTTCAGACTGCGTGTACTGTCTGGGAATAGCAGAGGAAGAAAAATAAGCCTGAAGGTGCCTGAAGCTACTCTGCAATGAGGAAAAAAAGCCCTGACAGAGAGTGGATGAAAGAGATAAAGTTAAGGGAATAAGATTCTGAAAAAAGCACACAAAAATATTTATTTCACTTCCAGGCTAAAGCAATATTGTTTAGTGAACACTACTAAACAATTGATTTTTTTTCTTTTTAAATTGTGGAGTCATTGAATCAGAATAATTCAGATTGGAAGGAAACTTAAAAAGCCATTTCAACCTCTTCCTCAAAGCTAGATTCCCTATGAGGCCCAGACCATGTTGCTCAGGGCTTTATCCAACTGGGTCCTAAAAATCTCAAAAAAAGAGACATCCCACCTCTTTGGGTACTTTTTCCATTGTTGGACTGTCCTCATAATGAAAAAGTCCTTCCTTAAATCCAGCCCAAACTTCTAGCTTCACTCTAGGTGCATCTCACAGTACACCACCAGAAGAGTCTGGCTCCCATCTTTTTTACAAGCTCCTCAAAAGCACTGTCAGGTTGCTACAAGGTTTCCTCTGGAGACCTTGCCAGGCCAAACAAGCCCAGCTCCCTCAGCCCCTGCCCCACGACAAACACTTCAACTCCCTCAATATTTTGACAGCTCTCTGCTGAATTTTCGCAATTTAGCCAATTGTCCTTATATTTGAAGTACTCAAAGGTAGATGCAGATGTGTTCTTATGAATGCTGCATTCCTTAATCTCCTGGGTGTGCTGTTAAAACAGCCCAGGAAACTGCTGGCAGTATTTGATGCCAGGTCCCACTGCTGGTTTATGTTCAGCTTTTTGCACCCCCCAGGCTCCCCAGGCTGTGCTCAGCACTGCTGCTCCCCAGCCAGTTGGTCCCAGTCCATATCCCTGGGAAATCAAAAGTATAGAGCAATGTAGGTCAGACCTCTGGAGGTCATCCAATCAAACTCATTCTCAAAGGCAGGGGTAACTTCAAGCTTAGATGAAGTGGCATCCATCAAGTAACCTGAAATGCACAAATTACATACATATAATATCCACAGTCAGTTTTAAATTCTATTTCTAAAGAAATCTTTACAACACTATGATTATTATTCTTACTTTCCAAGCACATCATAACCAATAAAAGCTAGTACTATAAAAAGATAAAGAGATGACAGCAGCTGCAAAAAATAATGGAAGCACTCAAAAATAATTATTTTATAATGGCAAGGACAGGGAAAGTGAAGGATTCTAGTGAAACGTGTATTAGCATGAGTACCAGACTCAGGCTCCCTTCAGTTGCACTGGGAAGCAAATGCAAATTCAAGACAGCTTTTGAGCACATCCATGAATATAGGGAAAATCTTCAGCACAGATAAAAATGATGGCCTGGAAGTCACCACAGCAACAATGATCATCCAGACTCCTCTCCCGGGCTCAGCCTATTTTCATAGGGAAACTGCTCATACCGCCCAAAGCTCTGGAAAGACTATCCCAGACAGTCAGTACAACACACAACTCCACAAGTGCAGTCTGTGAGTCAGGCAGCAGATGCAGAGATGAGCAGTGCCTGTCCCCACAGCAGAACTCAGCAGTGGGATCCTTGCAAAGCACAGAAACTGGGCTGTCAATATCTGTCACTAATGCCCACATGCGCCCACCTTCTATCTTTGCGTAGAATTACGAGGTGAGGGGCTGCCCCATTCACTTGCTTATACACCTTCTTACATCTTCTCCTGGAAAATGGAGTTGCATTTCCCTCAGTAGGAAGTATAAAAGGCACCTCCAAGTGGTTTCTAGTACTGTGAAATCTGCTAGCAAATATGTATGTAGGGTTATGACTAGGAACATAATTTAGCATTTAAGTTTGGGATTCCCTATCATCCATAAAAACAGATTGTTTTTTTCAGCAATATAAACTTGAGATAAATGTCTGATTTTAGATCCTTTCCTATGTAAAGTAAATGAAGTTTTTCAGTTGTTAAAAGAGAAAAAAAATCCTTTTACCAATTGGCTTTTTTTATCTTTCATCCAATCTGCTTGGATAATACTGTAGGTGCAGAAGGAAATTACATATGAATCTGAATCTTGCAACAGAAAACTGAGAGTGAGTTTTAGCAACTACTTAAATTACTTAAAATAACAAGAATAGAAATATTTCTATATCATTATTGGTACTGTATACTTATGGTTAGAGTATTTTAAAAATTAGGATCTAACTGTAGCATACTGGCTCTGCAAAGAAGCTGTAAGAGGACAAATACACGAGTTTTTCCATATAAAAGAGTAATGTATCTGTTCATTGCCTTTTAAGTATCTCTGTCCACATTTCATTCTCTGCTAAAAATAAATGAAAGAGAACACAAAAGATCTGGCAATACTTATGTATCTGCTACCATCTGCTGACAAACAGCATTATTGACTTTATCTTAGTCAATCTTAAAGAAGAAACTCCTGTTTCCCTATAGGAAAGTTTCCACTGATGCTACAGCGGCTGACAGTAAAAGTTACATGAATTTTTAATTCAGCATGTTGTAGCCATAGTAAGCCAACAATTTCCTATCCACTCAGCTTGTCTGCATCCCCGATGCACCTCTGACCAGCACATTCCACTCATATAGCAATGACTGCATCCTGCATTTATTGAAGCCCTGCAGCTATTGCAGATAGTTTCTGAAGTTAATTACTGAGCAATTACAAGACACTCATTCCTCATTTACAAAACACAAAACCATTTTATTATTAGCTGTAAGACCTTCCAAACAACAAGTCACAGAATAGGTCAGGTTCGAAAAGACCATAGTGGGTCATCTGGTACAACCTTCCTGCTCAAGCAGGGCCATCCTAGAGCACACTGCACTGGATTGTGTCCAGATGGTTCTTTAATATCTCCAGTGAGGGAGACTCCACAACCTCTCTGGGAAATCTGTTCCAGTGCTCACTCACCCACACAGTAAAGAAGTTCTTCCTCATGTTCAGGTGGAACTTGCCGTGCGTCAGTTCCTGCCTATTGCCTCTTGTTCTATTGCTTGGCACCACAAAGAAGAGCCTGGTCCATCCTCCTGGCACCCTCCCTTCAGGTACTGACAGATATTGATCATGTCCCCTCTCAGGCGTCTCTGCTGAGGCTGAAAGGCTCAGCTCCTTCAGCCTTTCCTCATAAGAGAGATATTGCCGTCCCTTAATCATCTTTGTAGCCCTCCATTGGACTCACTCCAGGTGCTCCATGTCTCTCTCGTCCTTAGGAGCCCAGAACTGGACACAGCACTCCAGATGTGGCCTCACCAGGGCTGCATTGAAAGGCAAGATCACCTCCTCAGACCTGCTGGCAATGCTCTTCCCAATGCACCCCAGGATACCTTTGGCCTTCCTGGCGACAAGGACACACTGCTGGCTCAGAAACAGCTTGTTGTCCAGCAGGACCCCCAGGTCCTTCTCCATGGAGCTGCTTCCCAGCAGATCAGCCACAGTCCGTGCTTGTGCATGGGGCAATTCCAGTCTTATTTTTCAATGTACAATGTGGGATCAAAATATCTTTTCTCCCCGGTCTTAATTTTAAGAGAGTAATGGTAGTAGAAATGACCACTATCACCTTATTTAATTTTACAACACCTCAAGTGAAAGCCTTGATTAGCCTCC
This sequence comes from Origma solitaria, assembly GCA_013397895.1. NCBI lineage: Eukaryota > Metazoa > Chordata > Aves > Passeriformes > Acanthizidae > Origma > Origma solitaria. Next base: position 519,160 of record VZRL01001308.1, on the reverse strand, counting down.
AGATATTATTTTTGTTGAGGAAAAGATTACCAAAAGCCTAAAGAAAA